>JANPWT010000001.1:7238378-7254204 GCA_024678245.1 Erythroxylum densum
TTTTATGCCATTTTCACTTATAAGGAAACTCCCATCTTGATTCTTCAATGATTAGACACTTGCTCATCTTGATTTGCGTAATTCTTTCATTGAATAATACCTGAAATAATTTCTTAACTATTTCTAGATATTTTATTATTATCAAAACATAAAGAGATTTAATTTGTCAACCACCATTGGTCCAACACTTTAGAACTTTTTGTATCAATCTCAAGAATTTTGTTGTTTAATCACATTCCCCTGAATACATGCTTTATTTCCTTCTGACATTCTTGGATGATCAAATGAATTGATTAGAATCTAGGCTTGCAAGAGAAGAAAATAAATTCAATCATTCTTCTTCATCTTTTCCTCCATCATAAATTAAAGTTATATTATACATATATTTTACTGGTTTGCTCCCTTTATCAGCCACTTTGCTTAAGTATCCCAATCCTAATTATATCTTTAAACAATTACAAAATTCAGTGGCCCCTTGTCAAAACAAGGCTTCTGGGTTTACACATTCCTTGCATTGTTTAAAGAAAGAAGAGGTACCACTGTTTTTGAAGAAAACAAAAAACTTCTTGAGTGTGGCATGCTCAAAAATTTTATCTTATGATGATGCCTTTAAGAATGATTTGGAACTTATATTAACATTACAAAGAGCAGACATGGATTGAGAAGCTAATTGAGCAAAAATTTCTGTCCATAAATGCTGAGGGATATTATTGAGCCATAAACAATTAGTGCTTTTTGTTGAAACCTTCAAACTTTTAATAGTCATGGATTGTTAATAACTACTAGTTTTTTGTCCAAATCAACATATCACAAAATCGAATAACTTCGCTATCCCATAAGCAAGAATCACATAAAGCATTGTTGATAATCCTTCATCATGGTCTTCAACATCCTCCGCACTCATATGACTAAGATCGGTAGCCACTGCCATTCTCTTTTCTATGCAATTGCAATATTTTATATGATCTTTGAAACTTTTTATATCAATTGTAAGAATTTTATTTTTCAACCGCATTCCTCCAAATGCTCGCTTTATTTCCTTCCAACATTCTTGGTTAATTGAGTGAATTGGTATAAAATCAAAGCCACTTCCATTCTTTTTTCTTTGCAATTGCAATATTTTATATGATCTTCGAAATTTCCTATATCAATCTTAAGAAGTTTGTTATTCAACCACATTTCTCTAAATGCATGCTTTGTTTCCTTATGACATTCTTGGATAACCGAGTGAATTGGTTTATAATAAGAGCTGGTGAGAGAAGAGAGTAACTTAAATGCTTACTCTTTAACTTTGCCTCCATCAGAAATTAAAATTATACCATACACATATTTTGCTGACCTGCTCTATTTATCAGCTGTTTTGCTTACGTATTCCAATCCTAATTCTATCATTAAATGATCAAAAAATTTGGTGGCGCCTTGTTGGAACAAGGCTTTTAGGTTTCCACATTCCTTACATCATTTAACGAAAAAAGAGGAACCATTGTTTTTTAAAAAATAGGAAACTTCTTGAATGTGGCATGCTCGAAAACTTTATGATGCTGCCTCTGAGAATGATGTCAAACTCATGTTAACATTACAAAGAGCAAAGATGGATTGGGAAGCTAATTGAGCAAAAATAATTTTCCCCAAATGTTGATGGATGTGCTTGAGTTGTGGAAAATAGGTACTTTGTGTTGAAACTTTCATACTTTTGATAACTATGGATTGTTAATAACTACTAGTTTTTGTCTAAATCAACATGTTATCCCATAAACAAGAATCACATGAAGCATTATTGTATAATCCTTCATCATAGTCTTTAACATCCCATGCACTCTTATGACCAAGATCGATAGTTGTTGCCATTCTCTTTTCTATGTAGTTGTAATATTTTATATGATCGTTGAAACTTCCTGTATCAATCTCAAGAATTTTGTTGTCCAACCACATTCCTCTAAATGCTCACTTTATTTCCTTCTGACATTCTTGAATAACTGAGTGAATTGGTTGAGAATAAGAGTTGGTAAGAGAAGAGAGTAACTTCAATCCTTCCTCGTTATCATTGCCTCCCTCACAAATTAAGGTTATATTATACACATTTTTTGCTTGCCTACTCCCTTTATCAACTGTTTTGCTTAAACATTCCAATCCTAATTCTATCTTTGAATGATCAAAAAATTCGATAGCCCTTTATCAGCAAGGCTAGTGGGTTTCCACATTCTTGCATCGTTTAAAGAAAGACAAGGCACCATCATTTTTTAAGAAAACAGGAAATTCTTAAACGTTGCATGCTTAAAACCTTTATCTTCTTAAAACCTTTATCTTCTAATGTTGCCTCTGATTTGAAACTCATGTTAACATTACAAAGACCAGAGAAACATTAAGAAGATAATTGAGCGAAAATTTCAGTTCATAAATGCTGAGGAATGGCCAATAGGTACTTCTTGTTGAAACCTTCCTACTTTTAATAAGCATGGATTGTTAATAACTAATAGTTTTTGTCTAAATCATGTTCTTCCTTTATATATACAGTACATATTTATTTAGCTGCCGGGGACACAGGAATTACCAACCGGTAATCCTAATTCAAATCGGAAATAATGACCAAACTCTTATTCGGATTAACAATCTTACTTTAATGCAAGCATATAATCCCAAATAAATTTCTGCGGCTGTGCTATCTTTCTTTCTTTCTTGATTTCCTTTCTTTTGTATCTTTCTATATTTGGACAAAAAAAAAACCATTTTTTGTTAATTAGGCCGCTTCATCCTTAATGCTGACAATAGCATAGTATTTTATTATGGCTACAAAAGATCAAGAACATAAAGATCATAGGTTTTTCTTAATCAATAGTACAAGTGGGTCTCCTGACAATTACCAACACAGCGATATGAGATACCCGATCACACATATTGGCTGCCCCCACAAGTAAAGAGGTATTATAAGCAAATAATTCAGGTACAGAGAAAACATTAGGTAAATAGACCAACCGTAATCAAATTTTCACTCAAAACCATTCAAAAGCCGTCAAAAACTGTTACATATTTAATTTTTGGTTTCTGGTATAAGGATCAAACGAGAATATATTTAAGAGATTACCTGAAATGTACGAAACGAAAAGGAAAAAGGGACCTGCAAGTTATTTTAACTACGGAACTTGGACACTTCATGGCCTTTTAGCAGTTCAATAGCTTTACATAACCATTCCTCCATCAATGGTGAAAACCTGCGAATCAGCGATATGTATATCAGAACACTGCCAACGGATTGTCAAGTGGACCTTAGCAACCTACACCTTAGGGCTCACTTAAAAGTCACGAATCCAAACAAATTGCCTGTATAGCATCAATTATTATAACACTCATTATACTACGCTTGTAAAGACATTAACCAAGTCCTAAGTTTGGCATTTTTCCACTGTGGTATAGTAATTATAGTAAGCTTGTGTGGTGCGAGAACAACTATGTCAAGCTAGTCAGAGTAAAAGAAAGTAAGTGCAGTTCCAAGGGTAGAATAAAGCAAACCAAATCTCGGGAAAATAAAAAAGATTCAGCAAGTGTTATTCACTTTACTAGGCATTACAGAATATAAAAGAAAAACTGAATTAGATGAAAAACCTGTCCAGTGATATAACTAGCAGCAGGATTGATAGCCAGGAATTCCACCAACCCCGCAACCTCTTCTGGTTGGCCATAACGTCCTGCAAATATTAAGTTTTTTAGTATGGAGAACTTTTTATGAAGAAACCTTCCAATATATGGTCATCATTACGAGTATTATTATCAAGTTACTCATAAATCCAACTTAAATACGAGACTTTAAAAAGAAACTGTTCATCATTGACCATTATGACCAGGAAATGGTCCATATTAAAATCTTAGGAGGAAGCGAAGAAGTGATAATAGATATAATGTTGCAAATGTACGGAGCAAGGTAAGGCATCTATAATAACTATCATATAAATGACAGAAAACATGAACTTCAATGTGTCAGTAGTTTAAAAGCAGAAGGGGAAGGAATTTTGATCTATTGTCTCACCCAAGGGGATTGTTTCCAATATTTTCTTTTCAATGTCTTCCCCAAGCTTGGCAGTCATATCAGATGCAATAAATCCAGGAGCAACGGCATTAACCTGGACAAATTTTGAATCTTATCAGAGCTTAAGATCAAGACAATAGGTGGAGATATTAAAGTATTCCAAATAACTGTGCCAAAAGATAAATAGCCGTTATACATACATTAATGTTCCTGCCTGCATATTCCTTTGCAACACTCTTTGTCAGGCCAATAACTCCTGCCTTTGCCGCACTGTAGTTGGCTTGCCCAACGTTGCCTACCAAACCAACCACGGATGCTATGTTAACAATTCTACCCTGAAAGAAAGTCAGGTTTCTCAGTTACTAGAAGTGAAACAATTATCAAGTTTATCATTTACGTTCAATTAAGTATCTAATCAATCATTCAATCCATTAGTCTGTGCTTTAATCATGGAGAGATAGACAATCAAACTTTCCCAGTAAGTGGATTTTAAGGATAACAACCCATAAGAATACTACTTACAACAGAGACTTACCTTCCTTTTCTTCATCATGATTTTGGCTGCTGCCTGAAAGAGGAGTGCATGCATTAGCGTGAACATAAATATGACAATGTCACAAAAAACAGCATTGATGGGCGTTGATGCACATACCTGGGTACAAAGGAAAACACCAGTGAGATTGAGATCAATAACCTCCTGCCACTGAGATTTCTTCATTCTCATCAACAATGTGTCCCTTGTGATTCCTGAAACCAACAAGGCAAATCAGGAATTAAAAATAAAAAGGTATTTGATCAGGGGAAACTTGAATTTCTATCAACCTGCATTATTTATCAGTACGTCTATGGTTCCCCACGTGTTGATAACCTACAATGGTTTCATATCACAAAGAATAAGCTATCAACAATAAATCGCATTAAACTAAACCAACAAAAGGTAGATGTGCTCACAGTTTTTATCATCGATTCAACATCAGCCTCATTTGAGACATCACCACCAAAAGTTATAGCCTGACCACCATAAGCCTCAATCTGCAATACAATAGCATGAACTCAGTTGAGTTGCTGTTCAAAACACAGAAAAGGACTGGTCGACTAATTGTGATAGACACTTTTTAATTTTCTCAAACTTTTTTATCCATAAAACTTCTTAAGAGAATCCAATGGGCATATGCTTTCCTCTAAAGTTCCAACAATAATGCAATCAAGAAAGCATTTAACGCAATAACAGTCTGTCCGTGACCAATAAACAACAAAATACTATCACACTGTGACTTGTGCAATCCTGTGACTTGTGCAATCCATCATAGAACATAGGGACACGAGGAATGCACCAGAATTAAAATTCTTGTAGTGATTTGGCCAGTGTCCGGAAAACTATAATAAGCCACTCTATAAATCTAGAAACACCATGAGCCATGCCTTCATGAAATTCAGATCAGCTGATAGATATGAGAAGTTGTGCGGAATAAGTTAATTTATCCATCAAATGTTTTGGTAGGCAGTATACACAAAAACTGAAAGATGGAAGACACAGAAGTCTAAGTAGCCATTCACACACAAAAAAAAGAACTTTTTTTTGCTTTACCTCTTTGCAAACGTCCTCTGCCTCCTTTGAAGACCTAGCATAGTTCACCAAGACCTGAAATAGAAGGCAGACACTGAAGATTACCATCTAAATAGATGAAGCATGAGATTATTCGCAATAACAGTCAAAATATAGTCATTAGATAAAACATTGCATAGAAGGTTTCGTGTCAACATATAAAGTGAACTATGCAGAGTTGAGAAGTGAAAGATCTGCAGAAACCTTGCAACCTGCTTTTCCCAATGATAAAGCAATTGCTCTGCCAATACCACGAGAGGCTCCAGTAACTATAACTACAGGAGATTCCACCTTTGAAGCTGCCTCAGTTGTTGCCTTCTCAATTGCAGCAACTTGAGCTTTTATACCTGCGTAGCCCAGATCAGAAAGCGAAGACGGAGGAAACAGTAGTACACATGACCACTGTATAAGCACTATATGAAAATGGCAAATCAATCACACAAGAATCCACCACCTTCTTATACAAAACTATATTACGTCCTCCAAATTTGCTTTCTCGTTTTCCAATCCGTTAAAAGAAAATAGTTGTAAAATGCACAGAAGTCAAATACCAGAGAAAGCAACGGAGCTTCCGGAAATGCAACGGTGGCCAACGCCGCGAGACTGGAGCTGGCCGACTCCACCGAAAATCGGAGACCACTGGGCGAATCGGGTGGCTCTCCGGTCGGCGGACGAACCGCAGAAACTAGCGGACTTGAAGGCGACAACATTGGATCCGGCAACAGAGGCCATTGTAGTAGCCCCGAAACTACGCCGAAAAATGGAGGAGGAGAAGAAAGTAGGTGTGGTGGAGGTAGCCAGAGAAACTAAACTGTATGCAACTAGTCTTTATAGAGTTTGAAGAACAAATGTAATTAGAGGCTTTTGTTTTAGCTTCGATAGGTCCGAAGACAATTCAGAGAGTTTCGATGAAAACGAGAAAGGTGTGTTCGTCCGGGTTTTCATTGGATCGGGTAGGTGCCGCTTAGTCTAGCTGTTGTCGAAATGATTGGGTACCGTCTTTTAGGCTAATTTCCGTTCAACCAGTGAGGTGGTTAACGTGCTTAAGGATTGTTGTGGCCGCTCCATGGCAAATTCGTGATATTAAGCGTCATAGTATGGGGGTTTCGGGGATTCTAACTAGTTTTAGTTGGTTGATTCGCGCAACCAAATTCCGACCCACTCCACTTGGGTACAATCGACTCAGTTGGATTAAGATATATTAAATGAAAATTAATCGCAGTTGATGAATCAATCGGTTAAAATATAATAGAATCTAACTTTAAAATATGATGATCTCAAATGATTTCTTATTATATGGTCATTGATAAAAAGAGTAGTAGCTCTTTTCTAGTGACATTTTCCCCTTAATTTCTAAGGATAGGTTAAGTGGTGTAGCTAGAAAAGTCTCGTAATTAGTTCCTTAAGGAATTGTTTGAACATTTAGCTATAATTAGAGCTTCTTCAATTGTCTAAGAATAATTTATTTTCAAGTATCATATCAATAAGACTGCTTATAACTATTTTGAGGTACGTTCAAAATGGTGGAGTGCCACTTGCTACCTCAAATTTGTTATGGGTTTAGCCTTTACTTCCACTAAATGTGGGATCCAAAAATCAAAACAAACAAGTTTCAGACATATTTGAGGTAGAAATTCATGATTGGAAGTTGTTTCTAGAGGACATGTTTATGTCAATAGTGGAAATAATTGTGTGTATGATCTTGTAATCTTCTATAACCTGTGCAAGTTGAAAGGAGACGCTCCAAGATCAAACATGCCTCTATGGAGTCAGACGTGATCATGTTAATTGTGGGCACAACATGTCCACCAAACTTGTAACTCATCAAGTTATTGAAGGACATGGTTACCATAAATGGCCATATAGGAGACAGTGTGCAGTATGCGAAACCTTATCGTTAGATTTTAAAGATAAGTTTGATAGACAAAAACATTCCAAAAGAGAGAGTTTTAAAATCCAAATATCATTCATCAAATATGGTTCTACTGAAGTTTGATCTCTGGGATTAGTTGGAAGTAGTATTGCTATATATAAATATTTGTACTCAAAATTTTTGAAGAGAACACTAAAGACAAAGAGCTAGAGAGACTATTTTTAGTTGTCTTGTATGTTATTCTTAAGTTAGAGTCAAGAGCCTAAAAGCTTTATCGTTTGTATCCTAATATTTGATTTTAGTAGATTTTATTATCGATTTGTCGTATAATTTTTACCTTTACACTAGAGTATTTTTCACTTTAAAATTATGTGATTGTTATCTTTCAGTCATCTTTATTGTTTTAGTGATTTGTTATTGAATGAGTGAACTAGAAGATTTTGTGAGTATTATTACTTGGAACCCCAATGTGAGGTATCAGAGCTATAGATATAAAGAGTGGCACTAGCTTTCTGATGAAGTTAATGTCGACCAACTACTTGATATGGAGACCTATGATGAAAGGTATCCTATATTTCAAGAATCTCTATAATCGAATTGATGTGAACAAAAGTTTAAAAGACAATGTCCCGTATAAAATAAAGAAGATGTCAAATAAAGAGTAGGAAAAGATAAAGCAAAAGACTTTAGGAACTATTATACAGTGGATTAATATTAGCATATTCAACCACGTATCCCAAATGATGGATCCTTCCGAGCTTTGGAAGAAATTATAGGTTCTCTATAAGAGGAAATCTGATCTTAACAAGGCCTCCTTAATTAAAAAGTTTGTGAACCTAAAGCTAAAGGTTGGGAAATCAATGTTGAAACTTACAATTTTTAGGATAATATCAACAAGCTCCTTGATGACAAGCTATAAGTTTTGTTCCAACTGAGTTCCTTATTGGATAATTGAGAGACCTTAGTTATGATTATAAACAAATCCACTATAGATAATGTACTTTATTTGGATATGATAAAAGAGAGCGTGTTTAATAAAGAGATTAGGAGGAAGGAGATCAATGCCAACAACGTAGAGGCCTTATGGTATAAAATAGAGGAAGAAATAAAGTATAGCTTCCAAAGGACAAAGCAAGTATAAGAACAAATCGAAGTTTATAGATGGAAAGAAGACCAAAATGTGTCACTACTGCACCAAAAATAGTCATAAAAGTTATGTTATAACTGAAAAGAGAGGCCAAAAGAAGCATGACAACTAGAAAGATGGAGAGACAATAACATTGTAGCAATAACCTCAAGCATAAATGATAAGATGTCATTGATTTGTGTGACTAATGAGTTTTTCCACATTAGTCACTCAGATTTTGAGCGAATTATTGATATTTGGGGTTCCTATCATTGTGTTTTGAAGAAGGAATATTTTGTCAATTACAGGAATGGTGATTTTGGAAGTGTGAATATAAGTAATCAAAGCTCTACTAGCATCGTTGGTATAGGTGACATTAAAGTTCTATTTGACATTAGGTATATGTTGACTTTGAGAGGTGTTCATTATACTTAAAACTTGTGTCTCAATTTTTTTCTATGAATGTGCTTGACTAAGAGGGATACAGACACACTTTTGGAGATGGTAAGTGGAAGTTATATAAAAGAGCATTGATGCTCGTGGTAGATTGTGCTACACCCTATACAAGACACACTTTAAGGTGTATGTTGGAGAATTACATGTCATTCAAGAATACACTTCATTAGATTTATGGCACTGAAGATTGGTACGTACTAGTGAGAAGGTCATCAAATTGCTAGTTGGAAAATCACTTATCACTGTGAAGACTATGATTTCAATTAACCTTATAACCATATTGAGGCTAGAAATCAACATCATGCTTCATTTAATAAAATGTCTACCAGAAGGAAGATGAAGTTGGAGCTAGTGTAAAGGAAGATGAAGTTGGGGCTAGTGCACTCTAACTTACGTGGTCCCATAAAGGTTGTTTCCATAAGAGGTAATAAGTATTTTTTTAAACATTTATTGATGATGCTATATACAAGATTTGGGTTTTTATGCTGAAAACAAAGACAATGTATATAAGACCTTCAAAAAATTTCATTCCATAGTGGAAAGGGAGACGGAGAGAAAACTGAAGTTTATCTGAATTGATAATGGAGTAGAGTATACCTCCCATGAATTTGAAGATTATTATGCAATACATGGAATAAGATATTAGAAGAAGGAACTTGGTACCTACAACACAATGGTGTTATCGAGAAAATGAATAGAACTATTACAAAGAAATTTAAGTGTATACTCTGAATTTCTAATTTATCAAAGTCCTTTTAGGATGAGTGGTCAAAAACACTATATATTTGATCAATAGTGCTCGTTCAGTCCCTTTAGATCTTAATATTACTGAGAGAGTGTGGAAGGTGAAGGATCCAACTTATGCATCTAAGGGTGTTTTGATGGAATGCTTTCAAGAGAATGCCAAAGAAGTAAAGATCAAAACTATATTCAAAGACTAGTCCTTATGCGTTCATTGGATATCATGACAAAGAGTTTGGTTATATGCTCTATATCTTAAAAAACAGAAGGATTTTATACACAAGAATATAGTCTTCTATGAGCATGAGATGGTTGCTGATCTCATCAAAGAAGATAAAATTAATACCATTAGGTTATATTTCGGAAATAAAGATATAAGCCCTATTCCTATTTCCATTGATCAGCTAACAACTAAAGAAGGTGAACATGAGCTAGCACAGGATGATAATGATAAAGCGCAATATGAATGTGATAAGACACATCCTATGGATGATATATAAGAGGTCTGTAAGCATTTTGAGAATGGGAACAACGAAACTTAAGTGTTAGAAGTTGTCCAAATTCAGAAGGTTATCTAGGGAAAAAATGCCTTCTACAAGATACCTCTGTTTAAAATATTTCCTAGCCACTATTAAGGGAGAGCCAGAGAATTTTCAAGAAATGTAGTCACCTGAAGATAAAGGATCTTAGCTCAAGGCAATATAAGAGGAGTTGAGCTCAAAAAGAATGACATTTATGTACTAGTTAAGCTTCCTAAAGGCAAAAAGGCTTTTAAGAATAGGAAGGGGTTTAAGATCAAGAAAGACGGTGATAAGTTAATGATGCATAAGGTGAGACTAGTGGTGAAGGGGTACAAAAGAAATGTATTGATTTTGACAAGATTTTCTCACCAGTAGTCAAGGTGATGTTGATATGCACATTATTAGAACTATTTGCTAGTTTGTATCTTGAATTCGAGTAGTTTTATGTGAAAACTACTCTTACATGACCATTTAGAAAAGAAGATGTACATGAAGCAGCTAGAAGTTTAATTTTACTTAGAATTAAATAAATCAAAGGAGTTTAATTTATTTAATCCTAAAATGATTAGGATTATAATTTATATTCATTGCCAACATCTTTATACATACAGAACATTGAAGAGAGAAGGTATTTTAATCAAGTTTGACTTGATTTTAAAGTTCAAGAAAATTATGATTAAATATGAGATATTTAATAAATAAAGACTTATATGAAATATTGGATGTTATTTGATTAAAATAAATTTTTTAATGAAATTAAATTTTTATTTTAATTGAAGTTTAATTGTGATATGTTAATTTCATAAACATTTTAAGAAAAATGATAAGAAAATAATCAAGTTCCACAATAAAATGCAAACTATAATTCCTACTTTATTATGTCTTTTACGTTAATCTATGTTTATTACATTGCATTTAATATTGAATCTTGTCTTGATTTTTTAACAACTTAGAATAAATATTTTTCAGATAAAAAGAAAAGTTAATGCATCTTATAGATGGAATAGTCTGAAAGTAAGCATTATGCGTGGTTAAAAAATGTTGTCTATGTCGTCTTGCTCTCTCAACGTGATCACGCCAGTTAAGTTTCATGACGAAGATGAGAGCATGCATAAATTAATTGACTAAGAAATCAAAATGGTGGAATTTGAGGGCTTTGTGGGGAAGTATAATTTTTTAGAACTATAGACCCATCCTTAATTGGTAACATTATTATATTTCCCACCACTAAAAGATGTTTGGGATCAAATTTCCATTTCCTGCTTTAATAGAAATGATATTTATCAAAGTTTATAAACTTCGCCCATGTGTGTTCCATATGATTCAAATTAGAAGATCAGTCGAACAATACTACATAGTTATTCAAGAGATATGATATGAAATTGAATTTTGTCACCCAAATCTTATAAAATGCACAGTACATATTAACCATTAGGGCATGATAATTTAGGAAAACATCTTTATACTTTTTTGGATGGGCTTGATGATCAATTCAACCATATTTGAAGTGACATCTTTCAATTTCGTGCAACTCCATTTCTGATGGTGGAGTAAGCATAAGCGCATGTTCCCTAATGAGAAGATGTGAGAATATTGTACTTAGTGATTATAAGAGGAAAAAATGAAAGCCTAAGAAGAACCGGTGGGAGGTGATAAGGAATTATATGACTCTGTTGAAACTTAGGGCTTGAATCTTAATAGAAAACTTTATCATATTAAGATACAGGTAAAAAATCTCACATAGAGAGGTTTTTTCTTTCTCATAAGTCTTTTAAACCTTTTCCTTTGAGAGTTGTGTCTTTTATTTAGCCTAGACATTTAATCTGCAATATTTCCCCCTTAGTTATTTAGGCTAAACATTTCCTTATCTAGCCTACACATTTTCTTACAATAGCTTATTTGTTATATTATTTATTTTTTCTTTCTTGTTTGTATATTTATTTTACTTATTTTTATTATTTTCCTTGTTCTATATTTATTTTATTACTTATTTTTATATTTTTATTTGTAAGTATTCATTTATTATTATCCTTTATGTTTATGTTTATTTGTATGTTTATGATTATGATTATTTTTATTATTTATCTTTTATTATTTTATCTTTTATTTTTATTTTTATTCTTTACGTTGTTCTATCTTTATTACATTATTTATTATATTATTTTTTTATATTTTATTTGTACGTATTTATTTATATTTATATTTATTATTATCCTTTATATCTATTTTATTATTACTTTTATTATTTTAATATGGCATCTTTTATTTTTATTTTATTTTATATTTATAGTTTTTATATATTCTAGTCTTTTTTATTTTAGTTTTTATTTTTTCCTACGAATAGTTCTAAAAAACTATTTCTCTTTCTTTTTGCCTTTTTTCTTTTTCTTGTGGATATATCAAATAAAGGCTCTCTATTAGTTAGGGTTAAGATTGTATACTTTTGGACCTCCTTAGACCTTACATCCCAACTGGACTTCTACTAGGATGTTGTTGTTGTATCGACTTAATTTTGTGAATTGAATTAAAGTTTGGAGAATTACAAAATAAATTGAATTGATTTATTATTTTATGCAAGTAGTTAAATGTCTACAATTAGGTGAACGTTGTAATTAAATGAGTAATAGGGATTCTTAATTGATATTTTTCTTTTTGAAATTATTTGTGGAATTACTTCTTACTTAAGTTCAGAGTAATGAAATTGATTTATTTGAGGACAAAAAAATACTTAACTATAGGAGTATTTGATATTTGTTAATTACATCATATTTTTAGTATAATTTTAAGGATATTTAGCTTGTATTTTGAGTATTTTTATATGACTTAATACTTAGTTTAGCTTATATTATATTTACATGCCTTATTTTATCTCCCCAAATAAAAAGTGATTTTGAAAAAATTAGTGCCAAGTTGGAGAAGTTTTTTGAGTGATTTTGGAGGAAGAAAGTTTGAAGATGGATGGCCTCGTGTTTAGTAACGTGACACCTATGGATAGTTTTATATAAAAACTTTCACAGTGTAAGTATATAGATTGTAACTCGTAGTTTACAAGATATCATTTCCACGAGGATTAATTAGTCACTTAATCCCTTGAATACACTTTGTCTAAGATAATAAAAGATTGAATGAATTGAATTAAAATAAATTAAATTAAATTGAAATAAACTAATGAAACTAAACAATTGAATAAGTGAAACTAGCAATAAGAATGAAGTTAATCAACAATGGAAACTTATGTGTTATTATATCTTTTTTTTTTCTATTCTCTTTATCTTGTTAATTCAATTATGCTTGATCCTAGGTATTCTAAGGTTTTGATTACCCTCTCTTTAGATCTAATCAAGTAATCTCAATTGAAATAGATGACAATAGAATTGCAACTTCTCAATTCACAAACTACTCCTAACTATTCAATTAGAATTGGAGCAATCCTAAGGATAATTAATTCACAATTAAGATCTCTCTTTAACTGTTTATTAAATATGATATTTGTAGGTCAATTAAGTTACTAACTCTCGTTGTGCACATTAACACATATAACTTGATTCAACCTTTTGATTTCTTATAAAGTATAAGCATAAAAAAATACCGTAAAACATTAATATATATTGATGTAAACAAGAATAAAGTTAAACAAAATAATTCAAGAATAATCCCTACTATGGATTTATAAATCCATAATCATGTTCAACATCTTTCTAATCCAAATTAACATCTAAGATAATGAAATAAAAGAAGAGAAAAGAAAGAAAAAAATTTATGTCTTGATCTGGAAATTCTGGAAAATTGGCGTTAATCTTGATATCTCCACTTTGATCCCCTTATTTCTTATGTGCAACCTCCGTTTTGACATTTCTCTTTTCCTTAAATACTTCTTAAGGCTTTTAGGGTTCTTTATATGGTTTACTCATTTGTTTTCATTCTAAAAATAGCCCCGAACCATCAAGAATACAACAATTTTTATGTGTTAGAAAAGTTATGCACTATCGTGCACATGCATTTCTTAGTCCTTCATCTTTTCTTTAATTTTTCCTGTTTTCACTCACTAATAATCACATCAAACAACTCTCATGCATGATCATAATAGAGATCCTGGATAGGATGCATGATCATGCACTAATAGTATCTTAAGGACTATAGACCTATATTATATTGTATCATTTTGTATAAAATCATAACATCAATGCTAGCCAAAACGATGAAAATCTTCATAGATAAAATAGATGATCCATCTCGAGGGGATGTTTCCAAAGGAAGACAAATTAGTGATTACATTTGGTTAGTTTAAGAATTTCTCAAGAACTACAGTAGGAAACTTAAAAGTAGAAATTGTGCTATTCATTGGTATGTTTATATATTCTTATTAAGATTTACCAGTTTTAACCGCAAGTACACAATATAATTGTAGCTAGCACAAACAAGTACAGGTCTATCCATCAAGGATGATAAGTACTAGTTAACCCCTTTTTTATTATCTAATCATCGAATCAGATTGCGAATTTAATTAAAAATTAAATTAAACAAACTGAACTAAGATTAAAACAATAATGAATTCAAACAAAGGAAAATACTTGGAAAAATTGATGTCAAATAAATAGTAACTAGGTGATGAATCACCCTAATAATTCTTAAATATTAACCATTTTCATACAATTAAATTATTTATTATTGGACTATAAAAATTCCTATCTAATATTTTCTCAAGACTATTAATAACTAACCCATCAGTTGATTAACTGAAATATCTTTCTAGTTAAAACTCCTAAGACTACATTATTGATTTGTGAATTTCACCATTAAGTTTTTCCCTAGTCAAGAGGATTTATGTCGATCTATGAGGATTTATGTTGCCCTATCTCTAGTTTTGCATAAAATTCCTTCCAATTATTGTAGATCTATTCACATAAAAAGATTTCTCAATCTCAATCATATGAAATCAAATCATAAACTAATATTTTGGATATATTAGAACAAGAATATAACCCATAATTGAATCTCAATAAATCAATCAATAAAATTACATTAAATAAAAGATCAAATCATATTGTCATCACAACTTAGGGTTCATCAGACCTAGACACTAAACAAATTAGTCCCTATTCATAAAAAACAAATCTAATAAAAAATATTCAGAAGAACAAATAAAAATAAAAAAATCATATTCTAAATCTCCTTTTTTGTCTCTAATGAATCTTCATGTAATTTGGATTGAATGATGTTATCTATCAGATCTTGTGACGTAATCTTTGTGCTTTCCTTATTCTCTGATCAAAACTGCCTATTTTTGTGTTTTCTTATGACTTAAAAATACTCTAAAACTTGCCTCTTCCATATCTGCCTCTGTTCATGTCCTTTTATAGTAAAAATTAACGATCACTATACACGATCGTGTAGGAGACTGTGTATGTAACATCCCGTCACCGATGGGAAGGTCATATTGGTAAATTGAGGCGGGATAGGATATTACCGCATAATATTGACT
>JANPWT010000001.1:7254757-7269371 GCA_024678245.1 Erythroxylum densum
ACTCAAAGTGTTTAGGGTGAAAAGTATAAAAACTCTCAAATCAATATATAGCAAAATTTTTAACCATAAGCTTGTAATATTATCATATCTCCACCACTTATAAGTAAATTAGAAACAAAAATCAAAAGGTTTTCTTACAAGGTTTTAATGGGGTTTAGGTAAGGTATGATAGAGATAATGAAAAGGGTAATAAATTTGAAGGGAATTTAAAAAAAACAAAATTATAAGAAACTTATTTCTTCACACTATAAATCCCTCATACTATAAATCTATTGATACCACAACTTTAACACTTTTTTTCACTCATTCATTAAGCACCAATAATTATAGAAATATTGGACCTTTTCAAATTTCAAGTTTCAAGCAAACAAGTAAATATAAATAACCTTCATGTTTTAAAATAATAAAAAAGCTTCAAGAAAGATAAGGTTAAGGCTAATACTGTGGATATAATCAATGAAAATTTTAAGTATCAAAATTGGTTACTCCTAAAAGATAAAATATGGTAAGGTAATTTAAGAAAATAGGCTAAACAATTTGAATCTATATGCCTTTGTCATTTTAGTGCTTGTAATTTCACAAATGTGGCCTCAATATGTATAATAAAAGCAAGTTCTACAATTATACAGCTATACATTATGACACATATGAAAGAATAAAAGAGCTTTAAAAATGACATATTTACTCTTAGGCTCAAAAGCTCCCAAAAAGGTCTTATATGTGTAAGTAATATGCAATTTTCACTTAAATTAATAATCTCAATGATTACTAAAAATATGACTTAAAAAATAAGTTTTTTCTAACTTTTATCCTTTTGCATACTAATTTAATTCAATAGTCAATAATGATCTAAAGTATTTTGGGCATATTTGAACTAACTTGGGATATCAGTTAATAAAATGTAATAACAAGGATTATAATAAGCTTAAGAAATCCCTGCCACATACTAAAATTGTACATTGTCCCTAATGTACATAATATAATCATAATAAATAAAAAGTAAAGAAAGGTCGAAATTTGGTACTATCCTGAATAGTAAGAATTACAGAGTTCTAAATCTGACGAATGTTCCGTCTAATATTAGATACAATCATCCTTGCAAAATATAAACAAAAGGGGATAAAAATAATAAAAATAAAAATAAAATAATGAAAATAACTAAGAAACATAGAAATAAAATAAAAAAAATAAAATATATCCTAATTCTTAGGTTGCCTCCCAAGTAGCGCTTCTCTAATGCTGTTAGCTCAATGTACCTTTCATGCTCAAGATGACTTGGTTAAATTAATATTCTCTGTGTTATTATGAAGTTCACCTCTAAGATATAACTTCAAATGATGGACGTTAACTTTAAATTTACCTTTATGTAGATGACTTACCTCGATTACGCCATGTGGAAATACATTTTCTATAATAAGGGGTCTAGACAATCTTGATTTAAGCTTACTAGGAAACAATACTAGGTGGGAATTATATAAAAGAACTTGATCTTCCTCCTTAAATTGTTGTGACTGCTTAATCATCTAGTCATGATAATTCTTGGCTCACTCCTTATACATTTTGGAATTTCCATAAGCCATCAAGCACCATTCTTCTAAATTCGGCTTCTCACTTACATGTTGAAAATCAAAATTATTGAGTTTAATATGCCTTACGTCTAATTTAACAAGTAGAAAACATGCTTTTCCATAGACTTGCCCCTAGGCTGTAATGCCAATTGATGTTTTGTATACCATTCTATAAGCCTATAGATTGGCAATGACTCTAAAAACTTGGTTGATTAGTCTTTTTCTCTAGTGCTTTATAGTCTTCTCCAAAATTTATTTTAAGTCCTTGTTAGCTAGTTCAACTTGGTTACTAGCTTTTGGATGATACGGAGTAGAAATCTTATATAAATATAAAACATTATCACGAGGTCGCTTCACATTTGGAATAGCCCAAATTGGGAATGACTGAATTGTCCAGCCTTGATGAAAATTGGAAGTCATTTTTAACCCCTACTCTCACAAAGCAATAAGATTGAAAAACACACATTTAAAGAAAAAGAAAGGGTGTAGACATGAAAATGGAGAGAAAAACCGAAGCCAAAGACCGTTAGTTGCATGCTTTACGAGAACTTTGAAGAAGAAACCGAAACTGCAACGAAGACGCCAATTTGGCCTTCGTTGAAACACAATTTCCTTTTTCTTCCAGGGGATTCAAACCCTCTTTTTAAGCTCATTGCAGCTAACACACAGATAATAAAATTTCTTCATTTCACCAATACCATCTCTGCTATACACATAAAGAATCTTGCTTTTCTGGTGTTTTCTTCAAGAAACCTTAAGAATTGGCTATAAATGGACGAGATGGGGTTTGATACTTCGTCCCAAAACGCGCTTGCTTCACCGTCGTCGTCTTCCTTGGTTTTGACTAATTACCCTCTCCTGTCGGCCCTTGTTGCCTTCGCTATTGCTCAATCTATTAAGTTCTTCACCTCATGGTACTTTATTGTAGATCTGCTTTCTGTTCTTATTTTGGAGGGATTGTGTTTTCTGTTTCTTTATTCTCCGTTTCTTGAATTCAAGACTTTTATTCCTTGGTTTTCTTAGTTAGCTTTCCAATTTTTGGTGCTTTATCATCTAGTATGAAATACTAGTTGACAAGAATCTACTTGCTTCCATTTTCATGTGGGTACCTTTGTTAGATCACGCAATGCATGCTTATTAGCATTTGAAGAAACTATTTTAAATTTAACGAAAAAAAGGAGCCTGTATTTCTTGATGTTCCAGTGCCCATATTTTATCGTATTCAGATATAGCATGTTGGATATAATTCATTTGCTCTAGGAATCAAACACATTTGACGATTGTTTGTAGATTATGTTTAATACCAAGGCGGTTGGTCAAAGAGTTAACTTGTATATTCTATATAAAACGAAAGAGAGTATCAAGTGGGTTTTCGTTATGTGGTAGAATTCTTGTCATGATGGGATTTGGTAGCGGAAACCTGTAGATTTCAGGGCATTACAACTCACCTTTTCCTTGGCAATGACAATTCTTAGTCTTGTCTTTTTTTTTTTTATTCCCATTCGGTGAAAATCCGTCCGTTCATCTGCATTTCTTGTTCATTGGTGACGATTTTACTTAAGAGTCTTAAATCTTTACTAGAACTGCAGGTATAAGGAGAGACGATGGGATTTCAAACAACTTGTTGGATCTGGTGGAATGCCTTCTTCCCATTCTGCTACTGTTACTGCTCTTGCTATGTCAATTGGTTTCCAAGAAGGCTTTGGGGGATCATTATTTGCAACTGCATTGGTCTTAGCATGCGTTGTATGTTCCTTTTGTCTTTAGTATGACCCTCTGCTCTACTGTTATGTTTCCTTTTTAATTATACGAAGTTTTTTATGCAGATAATATTTTGTGGCAGGTAATGTATGATGCAACTGGAGTAAGGCTTCATGCTGGACGGCAAGCAGAGGTTTGATGCTTCATTTTCTTTCTTTTGATGCTTCCTTGTTCCTTTCTCCCATATCTCTTGAGTACTTTCTTTGGTATCCTTATTTGCATAAATGAAATGTGGTAGTTGCTTGACTAGCTTGACAACTTCTATTCTAGGCCAATGAGATGCATGTTCGGTTGTTGCTTTCTGTTTCTTCAGGTCCTTAATCAAATTGTATATGAACTTCCTGCTGAACATCCTCTGGCTGAGAGCAGACCTCTACGGGAACTTCTTGGTCATACTCCTCCTCAGGTCTGGCACACTGGGTTAGATTTTGATTATCATTGGCTTAAGAATTCACGTGGCAACTTAGATGCTCATCAATCTTGTTCTTGTAGCGCATAGCAAAATTAATGCTTTTCTTCTCTAATTTATCCTGTGGTATTGTAAGTGCTAACAGCTAACTCTTAACTCTTGCTGTACTTTATCCTGTGCTAACAGCCAACTTAATATTAATCCTAGACATTTAAGTACTTGCTGTACTTTCAGGAAGCTTAATCTTGTAAGGTATGTTTGAACTTCCAATTTGCTAATGTATCTCCTTTTATCACAGGTTATTATTGGTTGTTTGCTGGGTATTGTCACAGCAGTTATTGGTCATTTGATCATCTTGGCAGCCAGTCAAAGTTAATACGAAGGGGATCAGCTACGTGTTTTAGAGCATATCAGATGGCTAAACCTCGCAAAAAAGACAACGTGGTACTTCTTCTGTGATCATGATGGGTCCCTTTAAAGCTTGAAAACTGAACTTTTATTGTCTTCTATAGGGCATGCACACTCTTACAAGTGAACTAATACCATAGCATTACTGTCAAGCATACAATTTGTAATTCGATAAGGATACGATTTCAATGGATACAACGCATAGTTTGATCGTTCAACACTTAAACAATTCAACAAGCCATTTGATTATCGTTAGAAATGGGCTATGCAGCGAAATGGTAACTAAGGGGCCTTTAGGCTCTTTAGGAGTACCATTGCATGTTTATTAACAAAATCAACACTAGAAGCTACTATATCACAATTAGTAATAAACTGAAGCTCCATTAGTCACCTACTTCTAGCTTCAAACATTTCAACATTTCAACTTTATATTCTTTGACTTGCCATAAGAGGAAGACTGCCTACATTACATAGGATTGCAAACTTTGTTAGCATTCCTATTGGGTCTATATTATGCAAATTATCAGATCAATTACTGGGTCACTAGTTATTCCAGTGCAACATCTCCAAAACGCCATGGAATGAGCTAATATAAAGATGTAAATTTGCTAATAATCCACCCAAATCATGGCCTAAAATAGTGGACTAGAGCCTCAAGATAAAATATAACAGATCAGGGGATGCTTGGATCTATCAGGTAGCCTTATCCTATCTCATTACATCCATATATATGTGATGAAAGAAACATAAGAGTCTTCTCCAATCAATATACAAGTAAAGAGGAATTAACAAGTAGGTTCACTAAGAAAGTCAGATGCCATATACACACTTTCAAAGACAAGTACAAATGTAGTCTGCCTCTTCTTACAAGCTGGAACATTATTTAATCACTTTTAATCTCATTGCTTTTGCATACGTTAGCTTATAAGCATCTAAATGAATTGGCTTGATATATAGCTATCTTTTTACAACTTTCCTTTTATTTCTATCTTCTGTACTATGGATTAATTTATTCAAAATTTTCCAAAAATATTCATCCAACATATGGCTATTTATTTCCATGTTCAAATTGGAGTAGACTAACTAAACAAGTGTATTTATACGCTCAAGAACATGGTCACGTGATTAACCAATACACAATTGACCACATGCCAGTGTGATTTCCTGTGTTTCCCATTACATTACATGGTTGACTACACAATCCACGACAAAGGGTTATTTTGAATTAAGGGCAATCTTTGGAGTATGTTCACAACCTGATATACATTTAAAGAGGCGAAAGTGACAGAGAAAAATTAGTGATGCCAATTTTAGGAAACAAAGAGGAATAAAAGCAGAAGAAGATCAACTAAAGACAAAATAGGATAGCTACAAACACTAATTGAGAGGAAGAAATTAAGTAATTTCAATATGGGTCAATCTAAAATGGTAAAAAAGATAAAGAAAAGATAGACGATGTAATGAACTAATCAGTTAAAAAGAAGCTGCTTATACTTAGTGTTATCGACCTTGTTGCTAATATTATAACTTATTCTCCTCCTTCAAGTTGACATAATTGTCTAAAAAAGATTATGTGAATATCTGTATATGATTCTGAGGTGATTTCCAAATTTTCAATCTTCAACAAATAATTTTAGTGCTTTATGTATCTTGATCTTAACTGTTTAAAAGGCCTTTTGAAATGATTTTCTTCAACAAATATAATGTTGGTATACGTTGATTAAGTACAAAGTAATGTACTAATGACAAGCTTCTTCTATATATGGTTTATAATTGCTACATTTTATTTAGAAGCAAAAAATCTAGGATTTATGCACAACTCTTTTACATCCAATATTTATTAACCTTAATTATCTTTACATTGGGAGTAGGAGGAAATTATACGTATTGATTGATTTTTCCTTTGTACTTTCAAAAGAAAATTTGCTATTTTGTTAGGTAAGTTTAAATTGCAGAGTTAGAAGCAACTTGTTTTATAATCATTTGTTTAGAATATGAAATCTACACTACATTGTGTTCAATTCTTCGTTAATCCCCTAAAGGTTAGTATGAAACTATTAAACATTCTAACATAATTTAGGTGTTGTGACTAACATGAAATTAGTGAAAATTCTAATATAATTACGGTGATGTAACTAATAAGAACTTCTCTAATTGTCCACATCAGTTGGATTGATGAACTGCAGACTATTAGTGGATTTTTGATTTCACGACCAATCTCATTGTACCGATATGGGTGACCCCATATTAAGAATACGAGTACATATTTATTTTTGAAGAAATTAAAAAAATTATGGAAAATTTTTTTATCCTTGTCTTCTATGAAATTATTGATATTACATCGAATTAGATACATTATTGTTGGATGATTTACCATATAAGGCTTTATGCAATCTAGTGTACTTAAATTACCTTATATCTCATACCATAATTTTAGGATTGTAATTGATTTCCTTGTTCCAATGTCCTAACTTAATCCTATGTATGTATCTCTTTTTAGCCAAATGTTAGAGTATTCCCACACTTGTAATGATACTAAGAGAATAGTGATTCTACCTTAGGTGAGATGTGTTCTATCATAATTGTTATTTTTTTTTCTTAATTTGGTAAAATTTAGCTCTTTTTTAATGCATTTATCCTTATCTTGTTTTATATTCTTTTATTTTTTGTTTTGAGCAAGATCGACTGGTGATCTTCATATGTATTTAGATTGATTAGGTAAGGCTCCCAATGTGCCTAATTCTGTTGCATACAATCTTTATGATTAGTTGCCCAGTACATAAACAAATCATTTTTAAAGTTTTCAAAATAGTATTATAAGTGATTGATGTTGTCATTCCTAAGATATCACTATTCCTATAATTTTAGGATTGAAATTCAAAATTGTTCTAATGTTTTCCACATATTAATTTATTACTGATTTAGGAAAAAAATGGTTTTCTATATATAAAAGTGTTTTCATGTTAATCAACTTTTTGTATTACAAGTTTCGTTTTCCACATTTTAAGTAAATAAGGTTGATGCGTCATTCTAACACCCAGATAATCTAATAACGTAAATAAAAATATTACATTATTTTTAAAATTTTAATCCATAATGTACACCATGTGAAATCTAACTCGAGAAGAAACATACATCACTGATTTAAAGGTGTTTTATGTATAAATGTGAAAATAAATGAAACAATAATAGAGTGATAATAAAAAGTTCAAAATAATCATTTTTCACTACTATGTCTAGGATCAATCTCTTGTTATTCATTATTCTCATATGGGAACCACAAAAAGGCCAAGATGGTGGCTAATATTTAATATAGGGAAAAGCACTCGTACTCTCGTAGCCTCTTCCATCTAGTCCAACAACTTATTTTAATCTTTATAGAGTTCTTAAATATATTTTAATGTTTTCTCGTGCTTTTCAAACTATTAGAGGACCCCCTATAATATCTATTTATGTCCTAAAAAATATTTAGTAAAGGTTATAGAAAACATTCTCATTTACTGATGCCTCTTCCTCGTGATAATGTGTTACTCAATCAGTAGTCCTATCAACCTCGTCTTCCATCCTTTCCTCATCACCACTGATCTTAACATCTTCAACACTAATTAAAACATATTCTCTCCTAGACAACTTAATAAATATCATATTCTATATAACTTCAATACTAAGATTAAGCATTGTAAATGCATTGGTCATTTGAGAAAGCCTATCAGACACCCTTTGGTTCTTTGGTAGGTTCATAATGTAAGACCATCCACATATTGTGCCCTTTTTCCTCCTCACCATCAAATATAAATAACTTACAAAAAAGAATGACAAATTGCAATGGAGATGCCTAATAAAACACCATAAATAGAACAAATCATGTAAAGTGACACCCCTAATTTTCCTCTTCCTGAAAATAGTGTAAGCAATTGCATAATGTAAAAAATGCAAGAGTGATGATTTAATATATGAACCCTTAGTTTTTATAGGATTATAATCACAACTTTATATTAGATTTTATGTCAAAATTCCATAGTTTTATGTATGTCTTCAAGGAAGTCAATTACAAAACATCGATATGGAATTGTTTATAAATAGTTCTAAAAGTAAAACCCCATTCTTCACACCAAATTATTCGATTGACATAAGTCACATAACAAGATCCACACCACCCATTTAAAACCTAACAGCTTTCAAATAACCAATCTACCATCTCTATTAACCTCGAACATTGTCAAAATTTTAAGTGTCAATTTAATAAAAAAATCTTCATAAATGAAAAAAGAAAAATGGATAACCTCACATTCTTATCAATATCAAGTAATTTTGTATCAAAATAATTTGCATAAACTATATGACTATAGATGCCTATTAGGTTCAAAACACCTATTCCTAAGGATTCTATACCTTTTTAATTGACATAGACTGTTGAAATGAATTATAGGGTGTTTTAACTCTTGTAGTAATTGACCTTTACTAGTTAAACCTTCCCTTCTTTCCCCAATGCTCCTAATCATGTTAGAGAATGGTCTATTACTCATTTTTATACAAATTTTGCACCAATAATCTAAGTTTTTTAACATCAATTTGGCCTGATTCTGAAAATCTATATCTTTAATAAAATATAATCTTATGCACTAAATATTGAGATTTAAAGTTAAAACAAGACTTGATCATATAAACAGACATACCATAAATCACAACCGTGTGAGGAATGGTGTTAGTTAATTTAAACTATAGATGGCATTTCTAAGATTAGGATGGTATCTTTATTACATTCTTATGGTACTTGATGTGCAGAGTAATAGTATATTTTTTTAGGCATTATATTGCTTTCACTTAGTCATGGTATTTTCATATTGAAGTTTGGGTGTTAATTTTAAATTTTAGGATGGTATTTTTGGTATATTATTGTGGTATTGAGTGTAGTGAACCTTGGTAAAGGGTGTATTATTATATAATATTTTTTTATATTGATTCATATTAAATCAAAGGCAATTGATGTGGAACCTTAAAATTTGATAAAGAAAGTGTTTTCTAATTTCAAAGACAATCAAAACTAAAAACGTAAGCATCATTATACTCCTCACCTTTGAAAATTAGCTTATATGAAAGACTTATCAAAGATTCGACATCATATGGTAATACTACTCCATCAATTAACTCCAATAAATGTTCAAATTTGTTCTTTGTTATTTTTATTTTACATAAATGTCCTATGCTTTACTACTTAACTTCTGACATAAATGTATCAAGAATATATGAGATCAATCCCAGTTTTAATATAACATCATTATATTCTTCCATTTTCTTCTTAGGTAGGATTGGGAAAATCTTTAAGTAAATGTATGGGAAGCCATTGTAATAACTTAAAAACATTATTATTAAGTCATGGGATAAATTGAGAGTTAGTGGTACTGACAAGCATTTTTTGTGGATTTTATCATGCATCCTTGTAAAGTTAAAGCTAGTATCTGGCTCGTTGAATAAATCCATAGGTGTTAAAGCAACATTTCCTTATGGATTTTATCATGCTCATATTGATTATATTTTTCCTTAATTATGAAGTGTATGATGGAGGGACAATTGTTATAAATTATTGTTGACTTTATATTATTTCTTTGATGGAGTTTACTAATATATAAATTTGTATTAATAAAGCAAAAAGATGTCACTAGTGGTTTTATGTTTTAGACCTTTTCATCTCTGTTGTATAAAATTATCACTTTTAAATGATATTTATATTGGGAAAATGTGATCTTGTTAGCATCCATGACTTGCCTTTAACCCTTTATTACATTAAGAGACTAATACACTTTATTTGAGTTCACGATTTATAATAGGAGTTAGTATTAAGCTGTATATATATATATATATATATAAACTTAATCAATGTAAGCTAAAGCTATATTAAATGAAATATAAGTATAACCATCATGCTAGTAAAACTTTATTTTTCACTGGCCTAGTTGCCATTAATGTGTAAGATATTTCATGTTTATATGATATGTGTAGCCTAGATCGTTTGTTACGATTAGTTCATTTTTATAATATTGTTGCAGATGTATATGACTTGTAAAAGAAGAATTCAACCAAGATTTAGAAGCACCTATGTGCTCAGGTGAAGACAAGTGATTTCAATTCTTTTGTCATCTATAGCTACTTCTTGTAACCAAATTTAGAATAAAAACATTTGTTTAAAATTATGGACTACGTATATGCCTTCTAAAAAGAAGAATTCGATTGAGATTTAGAAGCACTTATGTGATCAGGTCAGGTTAATTGATTTCAACTCTTTGTGTCATCTATATATACCTCTTATAACCAAATTTACAACTTCACTTGATCATATACGTGCTTATAAATCTCAATCGAATTCTTCTTTTACAAGGCATATACATTTGCAACAATATTATATAAATGAACTAACCATAACAAATGATCTAGGCTGCACACACCATATAAACATGAACCTATCATAATTGATGATCTAGGATGATAGTCCCTATACCAAAAATTCTAAGGCACAATACAATTAAATCTTATATTGTTGTTTTGTTCATCAATTATGTACATACTCAAAATATTAGTCATTCTTTATAATTGAACTCAATTACAATGTCTAATGCAAAAAACTATATTCAAGAACAATAAACATGATGTTTTTTTTACTTGTATTGTTTCCTTATGAATTCTCTGTATTAGAGATAGAATATATGGACCATAAACCTTTTGATCATATTCTATACCGAAATATACAAATACCTACCACAAGATATGTGCTTACATCCTACACTAATATTTTATTATATTAACATAATACAATGGGATTGATATTGTTACATAAAGTATAAACAAAACGTTATAACCCACCAATTCTCCATACAAGTTCTTCTTAACATCATCAGGACTTGTGCTTCCTGATAGATGAATAACTAGACTAGTCAGTTCTTGTCCCATTGGTGGAGCATTAAATAAAAAAGGAAAAAGAGGGCCCTTCGGCACGTGCAGTTGGCTCCGAAGATTAATAGTCACTACCATGATTGCATTACAATATCATAATCTTTATTGCTTCCATTAAAATTCAATAAAACCATTACTGCTCATTTCAAAGTACGAGGATAAGAAATTATGAGCATAAAAATATTCAACACCAATAAATCATCTAAAATATTAATTCACACATTAATGCTAAGACAAACGTAAAATAATATACTTACCAAGCTAGTTGTGCTTACATTAATGACAAATTCCAAAACGTTGCCAATATTTCTTGCATACTTTCAAAAAATATGGAAGAAATCAATAGATGACAAAGGTTTGCCCACTTTTCCTCCCACACTTTGTTTACGTTCACTTAATAACATTACAACATCAAATTCAATTCCAACACAACATTTATTATTATTATGTTCATAACCAATCATGACAAGACAATATTACTCTTTGTAAACATAGAGTCCATTGTGTACCTTCCTAGAGAACTCTATACACTCTCAAGTACAAACTTTGATGAAAAGCCACAAACAAATTATTAGGTATTTATACCATAATATATACACAAAGAATCAGAACATTATAAAGCAAACTTGAAGTTACCCTCCACGTTAATATGTAGTTCCTTGGCCTAGAACATGAAAGGATGTCACTCAAATTTAGTCCAAACTTAACATTTTTAATGACAATACGATCTACAAACTTGAGCGAACATTTTAACAAATTTATAAATGTTAAATAATATTTATAACTATGTGTATCAATATTAATTTTATTGTATTACCATATTTTTAATTGCATTTTTTTAGAGGAACTTTAACATACACATATTCAAAAATTAGATTTCTCTTATTAGATATAAATTCCTCCCTATATAGGAGTAACTCTTTGTGTGTAGTAACATAAATACTCACCTTTAAATCCTTCCTTTCCTACATTTCAACTATAATATCAAAGTTCATTAAAATTATAATCCAAATCTAACAAAGGGTTCTTCAATATATACCTTTTTTTTTTTAACTTCTTATTCTTCATCTTCTCCTTAATTGTTGTCTCCTCTTGTTTGTTCACAACCTCATCATCACCTTTTCCTATTATTGATATGTTGTTACTCCTTGGCACACCATCATTTTCTTGGTTATTAATTAGCGTCTCCTCACACTTTAGGAATGATGTTCCACTAAATTTCTCCATCACTGATGCTTTCATATGTCTATGAACATCCTCATCCTCATCCTCCTTCCTTATTGACATTTTTTGATGCCTTAGGAAATCTTCTATTCGTTTGGCTTGTCATTGGTATCTCCTTATGTCTTGGGATTAGTTGTTCACAATTAATCTCCATCATTGACTCCTTCACATAGCTTAGGAATTCTTATCTTCTTTGATATTAAACTGAATTTTAAAAAACCAATCATATTATACTAACCTAATAAGTGAATCACTTATTACCTTTGCATCTCTCGTCTCTCGTCTCTCGTCTCCCATAAAACATTCTACACAATCCTTGACACTTTTCAACTACTGTGGTGCTTCATTAGATGATCATTATTATAATAAACTTTACATGTCTAATTTAATATAATAAATAAATCAATTAAACTCTTCACATTTAGTCTATTAAAATTTTATCATAAAATTTTCAATAACAATATTAACTTTAGCTTCCTGTACTCCTATTTGGAGACCTTGTTACCATCTATCACCTCTCTAATGTTGACATCATGCCAAGTTGTAATCCTAGTCATCTTTCCCAATTTGAAGGGGCGATTCACACAAAATCAATTAAGATAAATATTTATAAACAAATTGTAATTCAAGCTGGTTTTAATTAATTACACATTCTATATAGTTATATATATACTAATTGACAGGATTCGCTTTGTAGGATGTGTGACTTAATATTAATATAGCTACATATCCACCCATGTAAGGCACAACACTTTTAGCCTTTAGAGCTTGATAAAACTACGAGTATGCTAGTAAAGATGACTCAAAACGAAAATTTCTCAATCAAGCTTCTTATAGTTTTCAACATCAATTATAGTATTTAGTGGCTACTTGTTAATATCATATTTGATGTTGGGGCATTAAAAAAAACACATATAGAAGGAAGTTTCTTTGGAAACATTCCTTTTTTAGTACACTCCTTACTTTATTAAGTAAGCGCTTGATCGCAAATTGGTGATCATTGATTTTGTACTCCTCCTAAGGTTTGATCATTTTAGCCTCATCGAATTCTGTGCTCACTTGTTTGGTCCCATTTGAAACCCTTATAATCTATGCAACACTATTGCTACAAATTACCTCCACTTTATCCTCCCTTATTGTTAATATTAGCTTGTTTTGATCAAACTAACCACATCCCCAGTAACAAATTTATTTCCTCGCCTAAACCTATTTATATTTAGAGTTCATTGAATCCCATATTAGTGACCTATTTAAACTACTCTAGGGTAAGCTCTGCATCATTTCAAACACCTTCTTTAAATAACAATGCATTTGAAAACTATGTAATTACTTATTAAAAGTAATTATAATCAAATAATAATACTCAAATCACAATTTTATATTAATTTAGTTTAATTAAGTCAAATTTTCATTCGTTGTTATTAAAGCCCTCACTTTACTAACTTGGCCTACAAGTGACAACTTTATCCCTAACTTACATAAGTTTCAAATCAAAATAATTTCATATCGTCATCATATTAATTTTAACAAAATGTTTAATCATTACCTTTCTTTTTTCCTTCACCACCTTCTTCTCCTCCTGTGGAAGAGATGATGCTTTAATTACAAGTTTATCCTTATTTTCTGGACATTGATAATAAAAATAAAGATGTCAACCACATCAAAACCAAATAGCATAACTAAAAATAACATTTATGAAAACTAAGGCATCTACTAATAAATCATCACCATGTTAGGCTATAGGCTTCAAATTCTTACCTAATTCAATAATTACACAACCCACTAACACCACATTTTGCCTTACTCTATAACTTGCCAGTTTAGTCATTTCTAATACACTCAACACCCTATAATCCATATCTGAATGCATGTCTAAACATATCTATTATACATACAAAATATAAACATATAAAATCCATAAAGAGAAATTGGAAGATGTGAGTGATGTTGCTTGCTTACCATATCTACTTCTTAGTTGTTCCTTGTACAGTCAGATAAAATATAATAGATTTGAAGAATTAAAAGAATATTTAGGATGTTTAGTCTTAGATTCTATGTGGCACTAAAAAATGAAGGAAGAGGATGTTACATACTACTAGGTTGAAGGAGTTATTTGAAACTTCTCAAGGAAGCTTTGTACAAAGAAATATTTTATTTCCTTAGGGTCCGTTTGTTTTCTTTTTTTTTTTTCTGTTTTTAGTTGTGGTTTTTATTAAAAATAAAACTTAACTTTAAAACATGTTTGGTTCTTATACTTGCGTTGCCATGTTTTAAAAAACAAAAAAACTACAACCAT
>JANPWT010000001.1:7327935-7338742 GCA_024678245.1 Erythroxylum densum
CCATCGATGATGGTTTCTCATTGAGTTCGCAAACTCACCCAACATTGCAAATATTTTTCAGGGATCGAAGAGTACCCTGTTAGGCACGGGAGTATGATTACCGCCTGCAAGTCAGAGTTGAGGTCGGGATCAGTTCACGTCTGCATTAGTGTCATTTGATTCATGTGTAAATTTGTATTCCTGCAATTTCTGCTGAATAGTACTGTTATTGTAGAGGGTCCAGTTGGTAAATGATGAAATTGTAATGTGATTACTGAATGTGTTCATAAATGACATTGGGCCTAATTTGGCTATGACTTTGTGTTCATGAATTGATTTAAATACTGCTGAGTGCCTTTTAATGATTGAAAGTGTGTTGTGGTCGAAATATTTTCATATTATAGTGGGCCCAATTTGATTACTGATTTCTGCACTCGAGATTGTTTTCAAAAATAAAAATGTCTTACTAGGTTTTTTAATGGTTTTGACTGCTCTAGCATACCACCCTCGTGAGGCACGGGCTCGGATATCACCATCGATATTAGGTTCGGGTCTTGCGGGAGTGGGATTCTACAATAACAAATTATAGCTCGCACTTTCGTGTGACCATATGTTAAGTGCCTTCAGGGAGCCATTTCATTTATTTCACTCTAGGTTCTATATTAAGTCTCCCTCTCTTAAGAGTCATTATCCTCAAAGAATAAACTTGGGGGACTTCGTCAGGAGATCATAGTAAAATTCCCGGGTGCTATCTTCTTTAGGCTTGTCTTTCCATTTCACTAGAACTTAAGTAGCATATTGTCATCCTCTTTTCAACATTCTCTTGTATAAATAGTCTCAGGTTTAGGAATATAACCATGATCTTTCATAAATGTAAGAAGGAAAACAACAATAATTGTAGGGTCATAACATTTCTTCAACTTTGAGACATGGAAGGTGTTATGGAGGGGGCAATTTTAGCTTGAAGGAAGCACTTCCAACTTTATCCATAATCAGTTAGGGCTTATAGAATTTTGGAGATAACTTCTCGTTATTCCTCCTGGCTATAATTGCTTGCCTACAAGGTTGTACGTTATAACTTTAAATAAACCCAATCTCCTATCTCAAATTGTCTTTCATACCTATGCTTATTTTCCAGTTTCACCATTCTATATTGAGCCCTTTTCAAATTCCATTTAGCCATCTTGAACATTTCTTCTTTGTCCTGTAAATTCCTATCCACAAGGTCATTGTTAGATTCCCCCAAGAGGTAAGGAAGATGTAATAGGGGAGGATAGCTATAAAGCACTTCAAAGGGAGACTTCTTCAATGAATAATGATAATTGGTGTTATACCACCAATCAACCAGACCCAAGAATTTACTCCATCTTGTATGATTGTCACTAGCCGTACATCTTAAGTAGGTCTTAAGTGTTCTATTAACTACTTCACTCTTACCATTAGTTTGGAGGTGGTAAGCTGAAGTTAAGGTCAAATTAACCCTTACAGAGTGAATAATTTCTTCTAAAATTCACTCAAAAAGTTGGATCTCTATCAGTCACAATATTGTCTAGAAGGTCATGAAGCTTATAGATATTATCCATAAAGAGCCAAGCCACTGTAAGGGTTGTGTAAGGGTGTGATAGGATAAGAAGTTTGCATACTTAGTAAATCTATTCACTATTACTAGAATAACTTTCTTCCCATGAGAAGAAGGCATGCCTTCAATGAAATCCATTAAAATATTAGTCTAAGGACCTGAAGGAATAGGAAGGAGTTGGAGAAACCTAGGTGTTGTTACATCGTATTTGAATCACACTTTTGTATATCTCTCTGAATGTCCTTCTTCTCTCCCTTCCAATATAACACTGACTTGATTTTTTAAAGTGTGACATCCTTACACAAGAAACCTCCAATGGGAGAATTGTAAAGCAGCTACAAAATTTTCAGTTGAAGCTCAAGATCCTTGCCTATAACCAAATTCCCCTTCCTCCTTAATTTATTATTTTGCCATTTGTAATGAGGGCATTACTTAGGGTCAACCTTAAGTTCAGAGATAAGTAGTTGTAATGAAAAATAAGTGACCCAACTATCTTTGATCATACCCATAAGAGAAGGATCTACTCCTTATAGAGCCATACAAAACAAGTCAATTCTTGAAAATCTTGACAATGCATCAATGGATATATTTTCTTTGCTCTATCTGTATTGAATCTCATAATCAACAACCATTAATTTTGCTAACCATGTCTATTGAAAGGGTGTAGTTAAAAGCTGATCCAACAGGTATTTAAGGCATTAAATATTACTTCCACTTTATGACGATAAAAATTATTATCAATAATTCCCTATCATATGTTGATAATGCTTATTGTCTAGGGCTTAATGCCTTTTTGATATAAGCTAATAGGTGATAGTCCTGCATAAGTACAACACCTATACTAATACTTGAGGCATCAGACTTCACTATGAATATTTTGTTGAAATTTGGTAATGCCAATATAGGAGCTATACTCAGTGCCCTTTTTAATTGATCAAAAGCTTTTATTGCTGCTTCATTCTAATAGAAGGAGTCTCTCTTGGTTAGCTCAATGAGAGGTTTTTTTATAGCATTATACCACCTCACAAATCTTCAATAATACCTTGCAACCCTATAAACCCTCTTAACTACTTGAGAGTAGCAAGAACTGGCCAATCCACTACAACTTGCACCTTGTTTAGGTTAATAGAAACTCCAACTTTGCTCATAAAGTGACTCAAATATTCAACCTTATCCATTGCAAAAGCACACTTAGATTTCTTCAAATACAAGGAACAAAGCATAAGCAATTCAAATACTTCCTTCAAATGAACAACATATGACTGTAGATCAAGGCTGTAGACTAGGATGTCAACAGAAAAACAAAAAAAAATGAAGGAATGACTTAAAGATGTCATTTATAAGATATTGGAAAGAAGAGGGTGCATTTGTTAGCCCAAATGAAATCACCAAATGCTTATAGTGCCTTAATTATGCTTTAAACATTGTCTTATAGATTTCAAAAGGGGCCATCCTGAGTTGGTTATTTTCGAACCTGAGATCCAATTTAGAAAAGAATGATGATCCTCCCAGCTCATCTATTAATATATTTTTTTTAACTGTTTGCTTGTTTAAGTCCCTGTAGTCCATAAAGTCTCCAACTCCCATCTTTCTTTCCAACCAACACCACATAGGCTAAGTAGGCACTTAAGCTAGGTGGGATAATTCCTTTGTCAATCATTTATTGTACAAGTTTTTCTATAACAAATTTTTTACAAGCTGAATACCTGTTTAGCCTTTTGTTCATAAGTTGGGAACCTGACATGACAAGTATCTGATGATCAAATCTAGGATTAAAGGGGTCAACCATTTTTCTTCCTTAAACAAGCTTTCGCACTCTTTTATTAGAGATTTAATAACCTATTGGTGTCTAAACTGGAAAATACTTGTAGAGGACATATTGCAACCACCTCCTCTTCTTATTGATATGTGTCCAGCTCTCTTAGGTACATCAATGAGAGTTATGGATTATGACTTAAGGTTTTTTGTTTACATTTGCTTCCCCTTGATAGCTTTGATAGAAGTTTTAGTGGAGCCTCTTATGACATGTATTTTTCCCTCAAAGTGAAACTCCATGTTTAACTCCTTGAAATCCCAAATTATTTTACCTAGGGTGAGGAGCCACTGAGTCCCTAAGACCATATTACAATATCCTAGTAGTAGCAACTTAAAGTCTCCTTTTATTTTTGTTGCTCTGTGGTTGCTATTTAAGCCCCTTTACATTTAGCTAAAATGGACAAACAACTGCCATCTACTACTGATATAAGCAAAGGGTTTGTTTTGGAGAGCTTATACCCTAACATGATGATTGCTTGTTCATCCAAGAATTTATGATTATTATTGTTTTCAATGAGGATGTGTTTAGGTCTTTTATTGCACATGCCAATAACTTTAATACTTTTGAACCTAGGGGTCCCCATTAAGGTTTACATAGTAATGAGGGATGTTTCTTCCACCTCCTTATAATTTGTTACATTCCTCGTTTCTTCTTCTGGCACTCCCTTATCTACTTCCTCGTCAGCCTCTGACACACAAAATTTGGTCTTCTTGTGTTTTAAGTGAGGCCCCTTAGTTTAAGGTTTATCATAATTGAAACTTCATAGAGTTTAGCTATATGTGCAGTAGAAGGCAGGATTCAATCTTGATAAGAAGATGCTGGGTAAGTGCTCCACTAAGAGAGTTAGTTACCCTTGCTAAAATAACCTCAAATTCATCCAAAAAATCCTGCACAATCCTTTGTTTCCTTTTACCAATTCAGATAGAGGGTCCTTATATAATTGTCCAAATCTGGCAGTAATGTCAATAATATAATCTGGCTACCCAGGGAATGTGCCATACCTACTCTTCATGTAGTTATAGTGTCATCCCAGTGCTCTTCCCTCTAGATGAATATAGGCTAATCTAACCTTAAATTCAGGAGGGGTAATATCTAGTGGAAAAAAAAATCTTCACAATTATACATGCATTCCCTCGCTATAATTGCATCAAAATTTGGAAACTCAAGTTTAGACGGACAAGTTGTCAACACTCCACTATTAGCCCCAATTAAGTTATTTGACCCAAAACCTCCCGAAGAACAAACCACAAAATTCGTACTAATTTCATGGTTATTTAAGATTTTAAAGCCACCTCCATTGCTTTTTAGATCATTCAGAGTCAAAGAGGTTTGCTTTGCAGGTTAACAAAACCAACAGAAGGGTTCAGTTTTTTGTTACGTGAGATTGAATGAGGCGTTCTAGGCATATCTCTTATGCTCAACGGCTGTACTGTGGCCATAACTATCGTCTTTATTTCAGCCACCTAACCATAGAGTTTAGCAAAGAGTTGACCAGTAGTCTGATTAAATTCAGACCTCAGTAAGGCTATGAGTCCCTCCTTACCATGAAGAATACTTTGCTGTCGAGTTCCCCCAATTATGAAGAGAATGCTCAAGCTTTAGATTGATGAAGCTAGCTCCACTGGAGATACAAGACAATAGATTAAATAAAAAGAAAAGAATAGATTCTTTTTCGACACAACCGATCGAAAGCAAAGCCGAGACCCACAATTGTGAGGATCTCAAGCTCAAATACCATTAATGGAAGAAGAGATTCAGAGAATGCCAGCAATGTGATAATCAATAAGAGCAACTAATACAGAGCAATCCGGGCAACGAATGAGAGCTGAGTGTATTGATTCTGGAATTTTCAGAGAAAACAATGAGAGAAGAAGCAATTATGGGAGTGTTAATTCGTCTCTTCCCATTGAATATATTATATATATGCTAACATTACAAAATATCTAAATGGGAAAGCAGAAAAGACGAAGCATGACAAACTCCAGCGCGCACTTTCATGTAACCATATGTCACGTGCCTCCAGCAGGCCAATTTGTTTATTTCACTCCAGGGTCCGCATCAGCCCAGATCGACGGTTTATGACTTTGCTACTGGTTTTGTAATCTGTAACCTGAAACTTTCCGATTGATCAAATTATCAGATATAAAAGGATGCAAATTAGCCAGCTATATTATGCTTATCAATCAACTAGCACTGGGCAAACACACACAATCATTACAATGTCACAGGGCTCATCATAGGAAAAGAAAACTTGTGAAACATCATAGCGCCAAACTTGTAAAATGACCATTACATGCTTTTTCCGTTGCACTGAACTAATGAACATTACAGCAGAAGAAATTTTTTGCCGGAACAAGGAATTGCATAATCACATTGGGCAAATACTAATACAATTTATGTGAAGGAGGCTAACACGTTCGAATAGAATTTGTGTTATTTACTAAGTTAACGAATTGTAGTCCAATCACAGAAACAATGACAAACTAGGGGTTTTGTTTTAACACATGTTTATGTCTTCTGAGGTGCTTCAGTGACTGACTTCTCATTGTTGTTGCTTTCAATGCTCTGCATTTCTAGTAATTTATGTTGTTCCTCTTGAGACTGTTCTGATTTTACTGATGGCACAGCTTTAGGCTTGTTGCTTGTAGACAGCTGATACATAAACCCACCGAGCATACAAATGAGAAGTGCCATGGTCCCGCTAACTTTTGAATGCTTGTCCCAAATAACCAAATTGATTAGGACTGTCAACAGCTTATTCACTACACCAAGCACTGTATAACCAGTTGCAGAAATTGCCTTCCGGCATGAAAATCCAAAGAAGGATATGGCCAAGCCAAATAAGCAAGACAAACCAACAGGAAGGACCACCTCAGTAGAGTACCAATGTGCCTCCTGTATCATATCATGTTTTATCTTCTTGAGTTCTCCCATTATAAGCAATTCTAGGGGAAAGAGTAGAAGGGCCTCAAGATTGTTGTACAACACAAGCCCCCATGTATTTAAACCAATGGTCATAACGACATGCTTAATGTACACAAAATCTACAGTCATGCTTATCAAGTAAGCTAAAGCCCAGGCATAAGCTGTAAAGGTAAACTGGTAATCAGTCACAACATACAGCACACTTCCAGCAAAGATGGTTCCAAGTGAGATCCATGTTTTGAATGAAGGCCATGGTTTGTGTAAGAACAAGGTCTCTCCGATTGCAACAAAGAAAGGTACTACTGAACGAGAAACAATGAAAGTGTCAACATTGGCATGAAGTAAGAGCTCGCTATTGGTAAAAAGTGAAAGGTAAAACATGATGGCAGCAGGGAGGAAACGCCACATGGTCAAAAGATCAAGTGCATCATGCTCTACAAACTTTAACCAGCCACAAATAAAGACTCCAGCAGCACTAGTGAAATACTGCAAAGCAGTTAGTGCTCCGGGATATGGGAATTTCATGACAGCCCACTTGTTAATTATAGAGAGCAGGCCTGCTGAAATACAATATCCAGAAACCACACCAAATATAGGGGTTTGGTGAAGCAGGCCATTATACCAGGTAGCTTGAATTTCATTTCTTTTCTGGTCGTCGGTAACTTTAGGATTCTCCCCATCATTAGACATCTGACACAAAACAGTAATCTAGACAGAGCAAATCATATAGTGAGTTCAAAAGAGCAAATTGCATTGCTGTCATGATGGACTTTCATAGGGACATTTCAAGAAGGGAAAAATCTAACAATTATTAAAGGCCATAATAAGTACAAAACAGAAAGAAATATGTAAAACATGCTATGGAAAATGGCACAAAGTGAAGATATCCACAGAGAAGCTCAAAACAAGCTTGGGATCATTGACTATCCTTTATCAGGTCACAAGTTGTTGCCTATTTTTCAAAAAAGTAAGAGTAAAACAAGGCTTTAAATTTCACAACAAGATTGCTTGTTCATATTTGCAAAAACTTTCCACTTCTAATCTACCAACATTAAAGAAGCAAAGATGATTGAAGTAACTAACTAGCAACAACTCACCGAGGGATTTACCAAAAAAAAGAACAACTCACCGAGGGAACACTTTCTCTCAACCTATGTGAGAGGAATCAAGGAACTGTGTAGACTTGGTTTAATCCACTAACAGCGTGACTGCTAAATAAACTTTATAAACTTGCAAAGTTATTCCCACCCTAGACATAAGATCAAACTATAAAAGTTTCCAGTTTTAGGTCGCCAGCATAGTTCCCTATCCACAATGCTGCTATTTATTGAAGAAAATTTACAAAAATAGGAGAAGAATATGTAAAACTCTTCAAAGGAAAAGCATGATCTTTCAGCTTGTTGCAGTTAGCAAATTTCCTATTCTTTTTATAAAATAGAACACTGCAGAATCTTTTATCAACCTAAACAGAAAGCCAGTAAAATACTTGAAGATTAAGCAAGAAAACTCAAACAACTAGTTAGATGACAAGTACAAAAACAGCATAACTTCAACTGCCTAACCTTTCCCTACAATAGCCACCACTATTTGGACAATTCCCGCAACCCATTTCGCTGCGTAAAACTTTCTCCTCCCTTATCCAATATAGCAAATTCCTATCGCAATTCTCACAGATTATCTTATTATTCCACCTATTTTTCCCAAAAGTGGGCAAGAATTGCAATGGAAATGATAACAAACTGAAAGGAAACAGAGATTCGGCGTAATGCATTCAGGAGAACAGAAACCAAGCAACAAAATTGAAGTAACCTTGGACCAACAAATCAAAAGAAAGAAACTCAATGACAGAGGCAAAACTACCTCTGGATCTCGCAATCTCTGGCAGACTCGGCTACCTTTCTGCACTCCGATGTAGAGGGTGTGTGAATTAGCGAGTAAGTAAGGAGAATATTTGATGTAGGCTTTTTCTTTAATTAGGTTGAGCAAAGCGGTAGACAATTAAGAATCTGCATTGCTAAGCGAGTGCTTGTAATCGTATAATCTATTCTATTCCTTAAATCAAATAAGTCTTAATAAAATAGATAAAGAATAAAATAGTTATTTTTACCGATAAAAAAAGTTAAAAAATAAAATCGAATGAGTATTATTTTATTTAATTTCCTAGTCAGATGTCTCTAAAGCAAACTCATTTACAATTCTAAATTAGTTACATAAGTAAATATAACTTCAATTTCATCCAAAAAAAATTATTCAATTTAATCATTAAGTGGATAAATTGATCCGAGGAGGCCACCTGATTAACGGAGATTCTGTTATGGTCATAAGCTACTATAATTCTATAATAAAAATGGGCTCTATGATTAGTTAGAATTACCTAATCTTTTGAAAATATCCATTTACAAATACCTTATCCATCTTAAGCTTTGTTTCCAACATATCTATAGTATAGAAGTTCTTTGACTGTAGATAAATACAAATCATCTAAAATTTCTTGGGAAAATTCATGCCTCTCACATTCCAAGAAAATATAATAGAGAAGAATTAGGGGCAAGTTTCCCTTTCTTTTTGGACTTCCTACAAGGCTTCTTCTTAGTGAAGACCTCAAAAGACATATCAAGAATTGCTTTATTAAGAGAGCCAATCTATGATCTATTATTTTTTGTCAAATCAGTAGTGGCTATGTGTGTTTTTATATACAAGCATTCTTCAATTTCCTCAATCTTATAAGTGTTAGGAAATCGGGTTGGAATCTGATCCCGATCGCAACGGAATATTTACAAAAAATTTTCGTTACTTTTGATTTCCCGAAAATCAAAATCTCTTTAATTCTATAAAATGATTAACATAAATCATAATAAGGTGAAAACTTAATTTGTACTTTATTCTGAAGCTTGATCTTTATCTTGTCGTATCCCTCGAACCGTTTCTTAAACTGATCCATCTCAACCACCATAGGCACACAAATGTCCAGCTTCTAACGGTATCGACAGAATGAGTTGAGAGAATTTTGTAGCTCTTACAGAGAATATTAAGCAAGAAATGCTAGCTCCATAGAGCTTAAGCATATTTATAATAAACTTTAGACGTTTTAGTAATTTAATTGAAATTAAATTCTAAATTCAATTAAACTTTAATTAAAATTAAATATCAATTATGCCTAAATAAGTTTCAATATCTTATATTGATCCTTATTTATTGAATATCTCATATCTAATCGTAAAGTTTTTCAAACTTTACAATCAAGTCCAACTTGATTAAATTAACTTTACTCTCTTCAACCCATTCTATATGTGAGACCCATTAGGTTCCTAAATATGTAGGTAATGATTATAAATTATAATTATAATTCATAATTAGAATTAGAATTAGATAAATTAAAACTCCTTTCAATTTATCTTTAATTCTCTAATTAAACAATTTATAATAATATATCAAGATTGAAGTCTAGCAATGGGTCATGATCACCCAAATATTTAAGAATGTCAAAGTAGTTTTGGCTAACATTTCCGTGAATGATTTTTTCCGTATGATTCAATCCTTTCATCATACAATGTTTTGATTAGAGATAGAGCATGGAATTAATGTCTACTCTATTTTGAGTCCAATCATATTAGTTCTCCGTCGTTAGCTATCAATTCAATTAATGACATTTATAAACTATTTACAAAACATTATTCCACCTTATCCAAGGATTTCCCAAATCAATACTAATTTAGAACAACAAAACATTTTCCCTAATTACTTTAGAGTGATAAATCATATCTTGATCACTCAACTACCTCCATATAGTTCATGCTATATCCAATGACTACTAATTAAATGACCTATGATTAAATAGATTATAAGTAGTATTAAAACATAGCAATCCCCATACAAAATAACTTTAGTGATCTCAAGTCAAAGGATTACTTATACAATCATCAAAATAAGAATTTTATAGGCATACAAGTAATGTTCCAAATAGATTTTTGATATCAGATTGATTTTTCATATCGAGTCTATTCAGTGAATTTGTTCTCTAACAAGTACCTATACTTTTGTTTAAGTATTTTCTATACTTTAGCTAATGAGATCGACTATTTACTTCATAAGGAAAAACATAACATATGCTAGTCTTTTTAGGTTATATTAACGTCCAGTCTTAATAAAACAATGACTAGGAACAATTTAGGGATAATACATAAATGCAATATGAATCTCATAATTATAATCTCATTATATTTTCATTTTCAATGTACAATTATCCCATGAAATTTATCATAGACATCTAAATATGTCTAAGATAAAGAATGCCTTTAAATAATTGTCACTAATGTAGCGCCCCCTTACCGTAGGTCATTCCTATAGATATCCTACGATAAGGGTGAACTACGAACAATCACTACTGTACTTCACATGGCATCATAATCATAAAACATCAATATAAAAATCACTAATTTTTGAAACCAAAATGTTTCCTCATTTCATTTCATCAAAAGCAGTAATTTACATCTCTGTCAGTTTTTCAC
>JANPWT010000001.1:7344567-7358398 GCA_024678245.1 Erythroxylum densum
ATCAGGATTTAAACATGATTTCTTCAATTAAACCAATTTAATTAATGAAGGCTTAAAATATTTTTAAAAGAAAAAAATTTGTGGTTGCACTCTGACAAACTGCTCCAAACTGTTGCTGGTGATTTTTTAAATCCAGCCATAATACAACAACCAAACTGATGCAAAACAGCAAGAATGCGATGAGTTTCTCAAACCCAACTTCCACAATCTTCATTCTAAAATTGCATACAACTTATTGATTTTTCCATTAACAAAATTGCAGAGGCCATCCACGTCGCCAGAAGATACTCATATTGAGTTTTTCCAGCCACAACCCATACCCCACATGCTGTATAGACAAAGGCTTATTCCGCAAACAACACTCTTATTCAGAATAACTCAATGCAAAATCAAAGTTTTAAAACATGGGAGCTGAGCATTGTTTTTTCAGAAACCGTAGACATGCATTCTTATTATTAAAGTATTTGTTTTCCAAAACCAAGCACCAAAAGTAAGAGCAAAGTGATGCGGTATAAAAATTTTTAGAAGATCATTTCCGAAAACCAATACCTAGAAATCCAACCGTGTACAAAAACAAATACACAAACAGGTATTGGTATTTTTTTCTCAGAACACAAACAACAACAAAACCAACACCCATTCGATTTCTCTATGCTCTGGGTTTAGATTATTCAGAAGGAAAAACTCAATCCCTGACTATAAACATAAGATTATTCCAAATTGAGTTTTTGGGACTTCGAAGTTCTAATTTCCTAGGTTCAAAACTCAGTCAAATTTTCTTATTCACACAATAGCATAATATCAAATCAATCTACGCTTTATTTCGCACGTAGAATTAATCACAATTATTGTTTTCTAGAAAACAAAACACGTTTAGAAAGCGCAATCGGAAAATTGCCAAAGAACAAGGAGCAGTTCCTTCTAAGGATCAGATCAGATCTGATTAATTCTTCAATTCCAAATTTCTTTCGATAACAATCAATCAATTGAATCAAAACATAGAATTAAAGGTAGCTCTGATACTACTATTCGGAAATTAGGTTGGAATCTGATCCTAGCCACAGCATAATATTTACGAAAAATTTTCGTAACTTTTGATTTCCCAAAAACCAAGATTTCATTAATTATATAAAATGATTAATACAAATCTTAATAAAGCGAAAACTTAATTTGTACTTTATTCCAAAACTTGATCTTTATCTTGTCGTATCCTTTGAACTGTTTCCAAAACTGATTCGTCTCAACTACAATAGCTACATAAATGTCCAACATCTAATGGTATCGTCAAAATAAATTGAGAGAACTCTGTAACTCTTACAAAGAGGTTAAGAAAGAAGTGTTAGCTCCTTAGATCTTAAGCCTATTTTTAATCAGCTTTGGACGTTTTAGTAATTTCATTGAAATTAAATTCTAATTTCAATTAAACTTTAATTATAATTAAAAATAATTATAATTAAATACCAATTATGACCAAATAAGTTTCAATTTCTTATATTGATCCTTATTTATTAAATATCTCATATTTAATCGTAAAGTTTTTCAAGTATAACTTGATTAAATTAACTTTGCTCTTTTCAACCCATTCTATATGTGAGACCTATTAGGTTCCTAAATATGTTGGAAATGATTATAAATTATAATTCTAATCATAATTAGAATTAGATAAATTTAAATTCCTTTTAATTTATCTTTAATTCTTCAATTAAACAATTTATAATCATATATCAAAATTGACGTCTAACAATGCGTCATAACTATCCAAATATTTAGGAATGTCAAAGTAGTTTTGACTTATCATTTCATGAATGATTTTTTTGTATAATTCAGTCCTTTCATCATGCAATGTTCCGATTAGAGATAGAGCATGAAATTAATGTCTATTCTATTTTGAATCCAATCATATTAGTGCTCTGTCATTAGCTATCAATTCAATTAATGACATTTGTAAACTATTTACAAAATGTCATTTCACCTTGGCCAAGGATTTCCCGAATCAATACTAATCGAGAACAACGAAACATTCTACCTAATTATTTTAGAGTGATGAATCATATCTTGATCACTCAACTACCTCATATAGTTCATTCTACATCCAATAACTACCGGTTAAACGACCTATGATTAAATAGATCATAAGTAGTATCAAAACATATTAATTCTCATACAAGATAACTTTGATGATCTCAAATCAAAGAATCACTTATATAATTATCACAATGAGAATTCCATAAACATACAAGTAATGTTTTAAATGGATTTTTCATATCGGGTATATTCAGTGAACTTATTTTCTAAGAAGCAATATGAAGCTATGACAATTTGTAGATTGGTCTGATTTTTGGTAAGAGTATAGGCTTCTTCTTGAGGTCTTCATGTAGTAAACACTTTTTGGAGGGCTTATAAATAAAAGAGAATTACATTCCTTGTTAGAGCTGCTGCTTGGCTGAGACTTTCCTCATTATTACCTTTTAGTTCCTTCCACATATGGATAATTTACTCCATAGGATTTCTTAAAGATGAAATAAGAGCAGTAGAAATTAATTCACTTGATAAACCTATTTGAAGTTTCTTACGAGTCATACTCTATTGCATGTTTTCATTTGAGTTAAGGATCTCCATTAATAGCTGACTTGGATTTCCTCTTCATTAAGTTAATCAGTCTCATCCAGTATTTGATTTTAAGTTTTTCAGAGAGTTGAGAGTTGATACCAGCTTCAATACAGATCTTAGCGAATCCCATTATCTTCAAGCTTGTAATATGCTCATCAAGATAAAGAGATCTTCCTATGAAGCTACCTATGTAGCTTAACCCGACTATGGTCCAATACTTCAAAGGAAAATTGTTAAATCTTACCCATTCAGGAATGTGTTTTAACATCATTCCCTAAGATCTAACCATGTCTTCCATTTGACCAAGAAGAAAGGTATGCCTCGCATATGTCATGGACTTGATTCTAAAATTCTTTCCATGTTGTGCTTCCCTGATACCTTAAAGAGGAAGAGTTCATCTTCATTAATGAATACATCTTCAAAAGCCATCTTTAGACCACTAGAAAAGCGAGTCTCTTGTCCGAAAGTATTCAACTTAAGTATTGGACCTCTTCCCAGTACCTTGTTTAAGAAGTTCTAGAGGAAGTGTGATAGTTCTAGGAGATTTAGACAAGGCAGTTATGAATATGAGCCTCTTAAAGTTAGAGCTGTCACTAGCCACTTGTTTTCATGTTTTCCTAAAAATAAAAGGAGAAGAAGGCAAATCAACAAAGAGGGTATGAATCAAAAATAAAACAAAAGGAGGATCTGTATTTAAGATTTTAGTAGAATTTTCAAGAGATGGATCTGAAGAAGGCATGAGTGAACCAAGAGCGTTTGAGGTTAAGTGGAGAAGAAGTGATGAAACCATTGTCAAGAAGAGGAAGAAGTGAGACAAGGGATCATGTAAAGAAGAAACAAAAGGTTACTTTTCCCAACCTTTCATTAAATTGATTTTAATTATTCAAAATTATAAAAAATATTTCATTTTGCTGTGCACATAATAAAAACTCCAAATGGATAGCTGTAAATTTTCCCCATTATTCATGGAAGCTGTGTTTTATTCACAAACATGGACTCGGATGACGACACTTTCACATTTTCCATTAACAAATAGTAACATCAAATCCAATATAACAATGATTAAGCATTTACAGTAAAGAAGATTACAGCACAGCATTGCAGCTTATGTCGCAAATCATTTCATCTTTTCTTGTACCTGCCAAAAGAAACGACTACATCAGCACCATAGGTTTTTGTGTTAGCATGAACCTACAAATGAGAAAACCGATTCTAACATTGGCTACGGCCTACGAATATAATCCACCGCAAGATAAGAACAAGACTGTCTCAAACTACAGTAAATTTGTATTAAAAAGCAAATGACAAAGAGAAGTTACGGCTTGGATTCTGCAACACGGTTCATACTCCGCAATGCATCGTAGTGCCCATAACCATTGTACAGTACACGAATTGGATTTTCTGTACCATACTCGTGACCATATTCAGCTATAACTTTGAGCCGACCGGATTTTTTATCCTGCATATGCACTGCGATTGGCGTCCTGGAAAAGCGAAACTCAAATGTGCAAAAATAAAGAATAGCGTAAAGATATGTTTAAAGACTGATATTTGTAAAGCACAAGAAGGGAATGTTTACTGGAGAACATGAGATGACATTAGGAGTTCGGGCTCTCCTCCCCAAACATGGGACTTTCTCATCTGCATGACATACGCATCAAAATCATCCTCCAGGAACCTGTCAATACGCTAACAGTTAATGAACTACTAGGTAGATAATTGATGAAAATAAAGGGTAAACTACGGAATATTCATGTTTAACTTTAGGCTATCTTTAATTTTTGGCATAAAGATGTCTGATCTCTCTTCATCGACCTTACCTGACCAAACCAAACGATCCATTCAAATGCATGCTAGAAAGTCGTATTTAAAAGTTTTGAACCAAATAACCTTGAGGGAAACTTACCATTCAGTGTCCTTCCTCCTCTTTATGAATTCATCTGCAACCTGTATGAAGCCATCCACTAATCTTATTATGAAAAAACCAGAGTTCTAAGGGAAAACATCGGTAAAATTGAATGAACACGACATAGATAAATTATTTGTTTTCATGGGAGTAACCAAGCAGGAAATTAAGCCTTCTCAAAAATAGGATAATCTAAACAATGAAACCATAATACTTATGAATCTAACGACCTCCCAAAACCAGTAAAGTTTGTGTATGAAACTAACGAGCTCCCAAAACCAGTAAAGTTTGTGTACGACTGTTTCTCGTTGTCAATTCAAACTACCTGAAGCGGACCATGCATTTGCGAAGTGTGGGGGGGACAACATATATAGAAATCCAACAAAGTTTTAGAGTTTTTAACACTCCATAACTGAGTTTTACGTTCTTACTTTTGCTCTAAGCTCGTCGGCAAGTTGTTTCTCAAAGCTCTCACTTGGAGATGGTTTCCCTGTTCTAAGGCAGGCACCATGAACCACAGATCGGAACAAGCATCTTCCGTCTCCAGGTATCCCTGTACGGTCCATACGTAAAATCAAGAGAAGAAAATAGTATAAATGCGCGTCCAGACTTTCAACTTCTATTTCAATTGTATCTGGAGAGTCTCGTATCAATAATATACTTGAAAACCAAAGGTAACAGAGACCAAACAAAGAATTGTCCTTTCCCTGATTACATCATATCAAAAGTCTCGAATACGATTAAAATCAGAAGAATCCACAGATAACTCTTTAAACTATTTTGCTTCTCAATTATGGGTTAAACTTGGCCAAGCGAGATGTTATAGAGAGAATTGACTCGTGATGAAAGTTATGCCACTTATTCGTTTCCAGAAGAGAATCAACATAAATATCCATTCCAAAAACTTTGATCCACAAGTAACAACACTTATACGCAAAACTTACCTGAGCCATAATCCATGTCGATTACAAAACTTGCTTAAAAGAATATGTGCAATAATTTCCAGTAGACAATACAAGAAGGAGAAAGAAATCACTAAAATACGCAAACAGAGACATAAGTTACAAGTAAAGAATCCAAACGTAGTCAACCTTCTCAAGAAAGGTGTCAAATTTATAATGTTTGACACGAAAGAACGCACGCACTCAGACAGCAAATAAAAACTGAAAAACGATTGGCAGTTTCTTTTCAGACAAGAAATCTGATGTCAAAACGATCAGCAACACATACAAATTGTCCTGAAACCGTTACCAAGCTCTGTTTCAGGCTTCGACATTTTCCAGATAAGGATTGTGAAACAGGGAATCCGATCAGGATTATCTGCTTTCCATTTTCTTCAACAAACAAGAAATCTCAGACCCGAGTCATGATTCCATTTCACTTGTATTGAAAATGGAAGATTCCATGAGAATAAGCGAGACTGGAGACAAGCAAGCGATAAGAGAACAACAGTACAGGGAACATTTCTACTGATTTTGTCTTTTGGTTCGTTTGCCATCAAGAGCGTAACGTGGAGAATCAGAGAATGGAATCCAATACCATTCGATGATTCGTAAGTGGGTTGTGGTTATGTGTTTGTGGGTACTAAAAGAGGTGGTGAATTCTAGCTCTCCTCGGAATGGGCCCTCTCAAACAGTCGTTTTCTGTTAGTTGAGTTGTCCAAATTAAATTGCTTTAATAATAGAGACGTCAACTTTTTATGACATTCTGATATTTGATGCTGCTAAGGCTATGTTTAAGAACCAGAGGATTATAAATTCATAAACACTGTGAGAACGAAGAACATACTTAACAATCAAGACATTCAAATACTATAAAACACAATCTCCAGAGCAACATAATACAACAAATTCACTCTCTAGAGAATGTTATATCAAATTCCCTTTTGTAGTTAGTAATTCCCATTTGCAACGATGGGTTAGTTTTTTCATTTAAACATATCTTAGCATTTTGGTAACTTAGAATTTTATTCTCAAAATTTTTTTACTACTTATACCGTTGATGGAGGTTATGTACAAATTCTGAAAGAATCCCTTCCTAACACACCTACATTCTAGATTAATACCAAGCAGGATGTAACTGATTTTTTTTTAAGAAAATGATGGCATTAAAAAAGTACATATATCAATTGATTGAAATAATTATAAATTTATAGTAGTTAAATGAAACATCTAACAATTAAAGTCATTATACTATATATAACAAACTCCTTAAATTTTTTATCTTCTTCTCTTTGGTCCAAAGATTGCCTTATCGTTCTCTCTTAACAAAAATATTATTTATCTAAGAAAATTAAAACATATTTTCAAGTAATTAAATTATTCAAATTAAAATATTTTCAATATTTGATTTATAATATCAATATATAATTCTTTACCTATGACTACTCTTAAAAAGTAAGAAATTTTCAACGATCAAATTGAATCTACTTAGAAAAAATTATATTAAATTGGCTCAATTCAACTCGAATAATTTGATAATTTTATTTTTCTTTAATTTTAAATTAATTAAAATTTTGAATTAGTTTTAACGACACATGCTAAATTTATCTATAAATTTGAATTTTTTAATCATAAATAATTTGTTTATCTAGTCAATCTATTGTTATGTTATTTTTTTAGGGTTAATTACCAAAAAAATCCAAACTTTCGCCAATTTTTTAATTATAGCATGAATTATAAAAAGTAGTAATAAAATATCCAAATTTTTAATTTTTCAATTTCAGCCCAAACTTCAAAAATTGACAATAAAATGCTCAAAGTTTTTTTTTTTTTCAATTCTAGCCTGATGTTATCTGTTACTCTCCTAATGTCCTCGATTTTTTGTTTTAACTTTAGCTGACATGTATTAATGGTTAAGGTTTCTGAAACACGTGGCAAGCTACATCAACAAACTTTACCGAAACACCAACGTCAAGATAGAATTAAAAAAATTGAAAGTTTGAGCATTTTATTGCTACTTTTTGAAATTCGAGCCAAAATTGAAAAAATTGAATGTTTGGGCATTTTATTACTACTTTGTAAAATTTGGACTATAATTAAAAAATTGATGTAAGTTTGTGCTTTTTGTAGTAATTAACCTTATTTTTTATATAATTAATTTTAGGAATAATCAATCATAAAGTGCTTCACCTTTTAGAATTTTTTTCAATGTAGTGCCTAAAATTTTAAAAATTTTAATCGAGTGACAACCTTTTAAAACATTAACAATTTAGTTTAAAAAGTTAGTTTTTGCTAATGTAGCTAATAGATAAACATTCACGTGACATTTAATAGATATGTCACATCATCAAAAATAATATTTTGAAATAAATTTTTAAGGTTTTAAAACATTGGTTACTCAATTAAAAAAATTAAAAGCTTGGGCACTAAATTGAAAAAATCTTAAAAGATTAGACATTTTTAAATATGTTTTCCCTTAATTTTATTAGGTATTGTACTTTAAAGTTAGAATCAATTTCTTGATTATGTAAGCTTATATTCTGCAGGCTAGAGTTACTTCATTTCACTATTAATAGTATTAGTCTATATCATTGTTAGACTAGTATTTTTTTATTTTAGCATTCTTATTTTAGTATTTTAATTTCACAACAAATTCTAATGTAAGAGTTCTTTTATAAGATGCATTGGTCTTTGTTCACTGGATATGTTACTCTAAAAAAGAAGACTAATAAGTTCAATATAAAATTAATAATAAGTTTAAGAGGCAAGTACATGACTTTGTTATATAAGAATATAACCGAAATAACTTTCCCCCTTTTTCTTAGTGAACAATAACTTTCCCCCTCTTTAAACAATAACCTACCTCTTTTAAAGTTACCAGTGCCTTATTGGTAGGTTACCTCTTTAAACAAGTCCATTGGAGGCTACTCAAACCTTTCCCCATTCTTAAAGTTACAATAAGCTAGTGGTTGCAATATAGACATAGACTTCCCTTCTATTCATAAGTCCATAAAAGCAAGTAAGGGTCGAATTAAAATTTTTGACATCTCAAAAAGGAGGTAAACAAATCCTGGAAGAGTGTGGTTTCAGCAAAAATCTCCTCACATAAGCCTAGGAATTTTCACTCTACTATGGTGAATAGGAAAGTATCCCTACCTTCGAAAATGTTGCAAATAGGACTTACCGCTTGGTCTAGCTCTTTGATAGGTTTCTTCATAAATAAAAGGACTTTCTTTTCCTAGGTTTAGATTTGGGCACAAAATAGAAAGGGGAAGAAAGGGTTAGAGAAAATTTTGTTGACTGAAGAGGAATCCTTCGTTTTCAAATTTAGAGATGAGGATAGTTTAACTTCAATAATAGAAACTGGTCCTTGGCATATAGGAGGCCAACCTATGTTTGTGTAGAATTAGTTTCCAAGAATAAAACTAGATAGAAATGGAATAGAATCCATTTCCGAATGGATTAACTTTCACAATATTCCACTAGAATGTTGGACCTTGGATGGTTTGAGTTTTCTTGTTAACTCAGTAGGGTAAACCTCTTGCTTTTGATTCTCCGATAGTTAAATTCGAGAGAATTTGTTTTTCTAGAACTTGTGTGGAAGTTAAAATAAGTGAAGAACTTCTTGAGATACTTCCAATAATAGGACTCAGTAAGGCTAGGGAGTTAGTTAAAGCTGAAATCAAGCTATCCTATAACTGGAAACCTCAGTCCAGTAAGAAGAGATGGAAACAAACTAGTAAATTGTTCAAGACATGAGACTATTTTTAACTATTAGGAATTAGGGAATCTAAAGAAAACAGTGAGGGTGAAATTGTTAACAAGAAATAGGATACTCCTTAGAAGCCAAGGGATGTTATTGAAGTAGCCAAAGTATCAAAACTAATTAAGATCATGGTGAGGCAGATAAGGGGAATGCAAATATACATAAAGATAAGGACTCTAATGATAAAGGACTTGATGATGTGGAGCATTCAATCTAGGAAATGCCAGGAATTAGTCAGATGGAGAACTTATTGGAGCAAACTTCCCAACCTCCAACAAGAAATTTAATATGAAGAAGAAAATTCCCAATGGGGGATGGCAGTTCCTATAACTCAATATTTATGATGTTTTGGAACATTAAAGGTATGAATGAACCAACAAAAACAATTTTTACTTTTAGAAAAGAATCCCTTTATTTTAGGAATGCTTAAGACCATAATCAAAGCTCCGAAGTTATAGAATTTTATGAAGTTTTTAGGATCTAACTGGATCTTAGGATCCAATTATGAGCAACACTATAATGGCATAATTATCTATGCCTACAAAAGGAAAAGGTTTAGGTTATAACTCGAAATAATTCTTTATCCATTGGTGTATAAGAAAGTCAATTCCTCAGTTTCCTTTTAATTGTTTATCATATATGCTTCAAATTTTGCTTTCCAAAGAACCAAACTATGGGGGATATTATTGTCATTAAAACTTTAATTACTAGTCATTAGATTGTCGATTGATACTTTAATTGTTTACTTCATTCTTTTGAAGCTCAAGGTGACAGAGATAATTTCAATGTTCTTGGTAAATAATTAGAGACCACTTTACGCTTGTTGGAAGTGTTTGACTTAAAATATGTTGTATAAAGGAATATAAGCAAAGAAATATACAACTGCTTGCTTTTCTCATTATTGATGAATGTTACATTTATAGAGCTTTACAGATAATGAAATCTAATCTGTTGTTATACAATCGTGAGATATTTTGAATTGATCTTATCTACTGCTATACAATCGTATCTGTTTTGGATGTGATCTGTTTTGGATATGATCTGTTGTGGATCTGATTTGATTGTGAAGAATCTGATTGCATTTTCTGCTTACATGTTGGTCATCACTTTACCTAGAATAACAAGCAATAAGGAAGGTGCTTCACTAAGAGAAATCTTGATAGAATTCTAATTAATATGGTACGAGCAGGTTTATGGCCCAATTTATTTATCCATTTTGGCTCCATCTTGGTGTTTTGATCACTCCTACATGGAGGTTGTTAATCCTACTAGTCATATCTCTACCAATGCACCTTCAGATTCTTCAATTTTCCAATCCATAAAGAAGTTTTCTTAGATATAATAGGGGAGGTTGGGATGTCTAGATTCTAGGATACAAGTCTTATCAACTTATAAGGAAACTAAAAACTGTTGAAGGTTATTTAAGTTTTTTCTAAAAGATAATGGTCCTCCTTCTGTTGAAAGACTGTAGGTTATTAAGGATAAGCTAAATGAATTAAAGAAGCTTTATTAGGAACCTAACAATAAGGATCTAAAATAGAAGGAACTTAGGGCTCTTGAGGTGTACACCAAGGCTCTTCAAGATCATATTTCCCTCCTGTTACAAAAAGTCAAGTTAAAATGGCTGAAAGAAGGGGACTACAATACCAAGTTTTTTTCACAATTCAATACTTAGTAGAAGAAATATTAATAAGATTTATTGTTTTCTTAATGAAGACAACCAACTAGTTACAGACACAAATTCAATAGAGGGAGTGGTGAATGACTATTATAAGAAATTCCTTGGCTCAAGTGATTATGGCTTGTTTATTCTTTAAGAGTTGAAAAAACTAATAGGATCTTCAAACTCTCTTAATGAGGACCTGACAGAGGAACTTCAGAAACCAACTATTAACATGGAAATTAAAAATAGCTTGCTCAGTTTGAGTTTAAAGAAAAGTCTACAACTCAATCTATTTGGCACATCACTGAAGAATTATTGGTATAGATGATACAAGAGTTCTTGTATACTAGCAAAATGTTTAATGAGCTCAATTCCTCTTATAGATATTTTATTCCAAAACTCTCCAATGCTAACAATATGAGGGACTTTTGTCCAACATCCTACTACTCACTATGTTTAAAGTACTCTTAATGTTGCTTGCACAAAGATTAAAATATATCTTGAAGTTTTTAATTCATTATTCTTATAGTTCCTTCCAAGTAGGTCTATCTATGAAAATATCTTACTAATCCAAAAGTTATTAAGAGACTATGATATTAACAAATCCTTCAAGATTTGTGCAATAAAAGTTGATTTTTAAAAGCTATTGATTCAATCAATTGGAAATTTATTCTTTGCTGCCTTGAATGGTTTAGTTTTGCTTCCATTTTTATCTCCTGGATTAATTCTTTTATTTCATCTACTTCTTTCATCATTCTTGTTAATTGAAATCCTATAAAACAATTAAATCAAATTAAAGAGATAAGCCAAGAGGATCCTCTTTCCCCATTCCTCTTTGATATTGCTATGGAAATCCTTACTAAGCTCATTATAAAGAACACTTAAAGAAGCCTCAAATTTAAGTTTCATCATGGATGCAAAGAGTTAACGTTCACTCATTTAAGCTTTACGAATGACTTGATCATGTTATGTAAAGCTAATCTTAGCTATTTTTCAATATTGCATAATTCTCATAAGAAGTTCTGCAAGATTTCAAGACTGAGAGTTAACCAACAGAAAAGTAATACATATTTCTCCACTGAGTTAAAAGTCACTCATTTAAGATTTGCGAATGACTTGACCATATTATGTAAAGTTGATCTTATCTCTATTTCTATATTGAATAATTCTAATAAGAAGTTTTGCAGGATTCAGGACTGAGAGTCAACCATAAAAAAGCAAGACATACTTCTCCACTAATGTGAAATCCTTAACAAGGTTAAGGATTTTAACATGATTGAATTCTGCATAATATCTTGGATTCCCTATCTCCTCTAAAAAACTAAGATATCAGGGCTATTTTCCTTATTGGACAACAACAGAAAAAGAATTATTACCTAGCAGAGCAGGTTTTTGTCTTCAATATGGAGGCTCTAACTTGTTTATTCTGTGCTGAGGAGTCTACATACTCACTGGAGTTCCCACTTTTTTCTTCCTAGAAAGGTCAACAAAGAGGTAGAGAAATGTATTAAGAACTTTCTATAGACTAGTAGAGCTGATAACTTTAAGGTTACAAAAATCAAGTGGGAGCAGCTTTGCTGAAGAAAGTAGGAAGGCAAATTAGGGGTTCATATGCATGCAGATGAGTCAAATAATTTTAGTAACAAAAAGAATATGGAGATTGTTTACTAATAAGGAGTCCCTCTAGTCCAAATGAACCACTGAGTAGTATTTCAAGCATTCTAGTTTTTGGCAGATTGAGAAAGGAAAGAGCACTCCTAGTACTTCAATTAAATGATGAGGAAAAGGCAAATTGTCTATCCTTTAATCAAAACACATATAGGGAATGGACAGACCTCTTGATTTGGGTTTGATAAATGGAAAGCCCACTAAAACAATTGTTTTTCCAGTGTGATTACATTAAAGTAGTTTAGGCCAAGATGCAACATATGATGGGTGTACTATCCATACCTAAAATGACAAGATATTCTTTATTAGGCAGACATGCATTATAGAAGGATGAAAGGAGACCATCTAAGTATTAGCCTTTTCTTACTTGTTCAGTCTACTCTATTTGGAGAGATTTAGAAGATCTAAGAAGTTTTACCATACGTTATACTATTAATAGTTTACTATATATATAAGACATTATCTTATTTAAGAGCGAGCATAAATATAATCACTTATTTTATGTTAAATAAAATAAGATTAATATAACCTAAACTAATTAAGATGAGTATTAAATTAGCTGATAAATATATGAAACATCTTAAGGAAACTATTAAAGATGTTTTGTTTAAGGTTCATATATTTATTTTAGTGATTGATATAAAAAAAGATATTATGGTATCTTTAATCTTAAACAGACCTTTCTCGCAATAGTTAGAGCAATTATAGATACTTAAGAAGAAAAATTGAAAATTAGGGCTAAATGAGAATATTTCATCTTTAATATCTTAGGTCCAATAAAGTTTTCTCTTTCTTATAAAGATTATTGCTATTGCATTGATATAATAGACACTAAAGTTTATAGTATGAAATGATCGAGCAAGATGTATTGAGATGTTGCATCATACGACGAAGGGCCAAAAGCAATGTTTTAAATATCGTACTAGCTGGTTCTAGTACAGTGCGATACTGATACTAATCAATATCAAGTACTATTTTGAATAATCTTTTAAAAATTAGAAAATATTCTCTAAATTTTATAATAATGCAAAATAATTCCTCAATATATTATTTTAGATAATTTTTAACTTTACTTTAATCCTATCTTGAGAAATTATAATAATATAAATTTGACATAACAAATATTTCTTTATTTTTATTAATATTATTTTCACTTATTTCTTATAAATTGAGATGAGAAAAAGATCTTTTAGCTCTCGTGCAGATATAAAATTAAGAAAAACAAAAGGTGAAAAAATGCATTTGTATTAAATAAATTTAATTTCAAATGTTATCTT
>JANPWT010000001.1:7388617-7402891 GCA_024678245.1 Erythroxylum densum
CTACTATAGTAAGATTTCATAGCCAAATAGTAACTTTTAGCTACGAATTTCAAATTTTGGTAAAAGAAAACGTAACCAAAATTCCTGTTTGTTTTAATGACACATACCCTACAACCGAATCAAATCAAAAGCAAAAGCTTTTATAATCATGAATTAGAGAATAATTACTTGTTTTTTTTTTAACTACTGGTTCTTTAGAAAGTGTTACAAAAAGAAAGGCTAAAATTTTATATCATGCTTAATGAGGCTCACTAATAAATTAATGTACAAAAGGTAAGAAATTTGGCTCAATTTTGATCATAAGTGCCTTTATCATTTTATCACTCAAAAAGAAAAAAACCTACTTTCTAGAAATTCAAAATTAAAGAAGGTATTTAAATAAAACAAAATTTGTTGGATCACTCTAAGTCCAATCAAAATAGTATTATTTAATAATTTTTTTACAGGATCTCTCAATTTTAACTAATTATGTATACACCTATCATCCTAAAGTAACTAATGATATCTTAAACATAAAACATACAAAAATTTAACAATAAGGAAGTTGATCCCATGCTCGTTAATGTTTATGCGTTATTTCATGTTTATATATTTTTATGGTGTTATGCTTCTACTTCTGTCATGTTTAAAGAAACAAAACTACATATTTTATGCCTTATACATGGTAGGTCTTTCTTTATGTTTTTTAAGAATAAAATCAGTTATCATAAATATATTTTTTCAACGTTGTCCGCAAAACGAGACAAACAAAGAGACAGAAGAAGATGACTTTCGTAGAATTGCCAGATTTGGATCTATGGTTGTCCAATCACTTTAAACAGAGGAAACTTAGTTGATACTTTGTGGTATATATGAACTAGGTTTTCCATCACAAATGGGAAACAATAGAGTTGACAGATTCAGGACCTCTGAATTCGCGGTGAAAAGCTTCTGCTCTTTTTACATAGATAATTTGGTATTCCATCAATACCTGCTAGCACGCTGGATAACAAATGCTTAGTCGAACTTCCTGTTGCTGTGAGTTTGTGATTCTAATTCGTATGCTATCACAAACCAGCTGTCCTTAACGCCTAAACGCAAAAATAGCTTGAGTATTTACTCTGGATTCACATTTCGATCAAGAACTCAAAAGGGTATCAAATTGGATGCAAAAAGATAAATTCTTTGGAAGACAACAACAGAAGTTAAAGATAAATTCTTTGGAAGACAACAACAGAAGTTACATATCTAGGTGGGATTGGCGGGGAAAATTTGCTGTAAGAGGTTAAGAACAAAAGAAAGGGAAGCAAGTTGTTGTTTATTGCAATTTACCCCAAAGGAATGGGATAGAAATTAAATTATGAATGGTATTACAATTCATGGACCTCCCCAAAATTTAGGGCCTAGTTCGGAGTCATTTAACATCCAGGGTAAAGTAGAGGAGATGATCTTTTATGTTATGAGCTTTCAAAAACTCATCAGGCCGAAAATGGAGGGCCCATTGAAACATCAAGAGTTTCCAATTGCAATGCATGAACACCGTTTTCTCTTATGTTCCAATCCTGTCAAGATTTTCAGAGACTGTCTTCATTCTAGGTCGAATTTCAGGGTCACCCTCGGTGCATGCAAGAGCGACATGGAAAACTGCTAATACCTCCTTTTTGGCACGCACTTCTTGGAGCAACACTGGATCCACGATATCTGACAACGGGTTCTCTTCTTCAAATCCCTTTCTGACCCACCTGACTAAGTCCGGCACTTCTACAGAAGTTGATGTGGTTGGTGAAAGCTCCGGAGATTTCCCAGTGAGCAGTTCAAGTAAGACAACTCCAAACGAGTACACATCCCATTTCTGGGTTGGTCTATTACCTGGTACACGAGCTTCAGGGGCACGATAGTTGTTGGTTCCTTCTGATTGAGAAGATTTAAGGTAAGGAAGTGTTCCACCGATAAAGCCACCAGAAGATGACGGGTTGTTGCCTGTGATACTGATTAATCGGTTTAGACCAAAGTCAGAAATGTGAGCTTGGAAATTATTATCCAAGAGGATGTTAGATGGTTTGATGTCTCCGTGTACAAATTTTCTTGGACTGCACTCGTGAAGGTAGGCCAAGCCCCTAGCTGCTCCTTTCGCAATCCTCAGCCTGGTTGACCATGCGAGACTCGTTGTTGGCTGCCCACTTTTCCCTGGAAGAGGATATGCATCAGTACTCCCATAATTATCAAAAGTAAGTTAAAACTTAAAAGACAATAAGAAGGTTTGGTATAAGTTCTGAAACAGGTGATTTCTAATGCCAAGCTACTGTTACATCATTGTTTTAAAGAGATAACGCTGTAATGCTATATGTAAGAGGCGCATTAATGACTGAAGGATATGTCTCAAGAATACCGACAGAAGAAACTCCCATACTCAGCCATACAGTGGATGTAAGAAGTAAAGACGATGAAAGGAGTTGAGAAATCAAGATGTCAAGAAATCAAGAACAGTTAGAAAACAGTTAGGTTTGAATTGCTATAAATACTCTTACAATCTCAGTTGTAATATATCTCATCAATTAGTGAAAGAAAAATCTCAGTGATTGCTGAGTTCTTAATCCTCTGTTCTACTATATTTTTGTTTACGTTCTCTCTCAAAGTTCTGTGCATCATCTTCGGTTATTTTGTGTACGGTAGATAATAAGTCGCAACAAAGTGGTATCAGAGTCTATTTCTTAAAGGGCCAGTGAGGGTATAAGCAAGGTTGCTTTGCCTTGAGCATTGATATTCTTTCCAGTACACGCAGAGGCGATAAGGAGTACAAAACTCAGAGATGGCCGAGTCATCCACTCCAACCATGCTGCCGGCAGTCTTCAATGGTGAAGGCTACCAGATCTGGGCAGTAAAAATGGAGGCTTACCTGCAAGGTCAGGATCTGTGAGAGCCAATTGATGAAGACTACGAAGTAGAGGTTCCAGCAGAAGACGTCCCCATTGCTCAGTTGCGTTGGTTGAGGGAAAGAATAGCCAAAAAGGCTCGGGCAAAATCTTGCTTGTACCAGGCGATTGCACCTTCAATATTTACCCGTATCATGCATCTTGGATCGGCAAAGGAGATCTGGGAATTTCTGAAGAGCGAATTTGAAGGTGATGAAAAGGTAAAGAATATGAAAGTGTTAAATCTTTTACGTGAATTTGACAGGATCCAAATGAAGGAAGATGAAGTTGTCAAAGATTACACAAAAAGATTGATTCAACTTGCGGATCAGATAAGATTGTTGGGTGGCGATTTCAAGGATCAATGGTTGGTCCAGAAATTGCTAGTCTCAGTGCAAGAGAAATATGAAGCCACCATTGTCTCACTGAAAAATACCAAAGACATCGGACAAGTTAAACTCGCTGAAGTGGTAAGTGCTCTTCAGGCACAAGAGCAGAGACACCTAATGCGGAAGACTGACATTGCTGAAGGAGCGTATAAAGCATCTGTCAAGTCTGAAGGTCACGATAAATTCAACAAAAAGAAAAGGAATAAAAGCGGAACAGGAACACAGAATTCGCACTCAAATCAGAAACGTACAAATCGGAATGCAGGAGGGAACAAGGGAAATAAATATAACCCTTGCCCTCACTGCGAAAAATCCAATCACCTTGCATTTAGGTGTTGGAAGCGCCCAGATGTAGAATGCAGGAGGTGCCACCAGAAGGGGCACATGGAAGTCATTTGTAAGAAACAAGCCGGCCAGACAGAGACAAATGTATAGATCGCTGAAGAGGAAGAACAATTGTTCGTAGTCACTTGCGATTTGGCACAAGCTTACTCATCTGAATGGTTGATCGATAGTGGTTGCACAAGCCATATGACTCCGGTTGCATCACAATTCAAGACTCTGAATCGTACTGTAAAAGCAAAAGTGAAACTTGGAAATGGTGAGTGCATTCGGGCAGAAGGAAGAGGAATAGTAGAAATACCTATAAAGGTAGGAATAAAGACCATTTCAGATGTGCTCTTTGTGCCAAAATCCAGCATAATTTACTCAGCGTGGCTCAACTAATGGAAAAAGGAATGTCTATGTGTTTTGAATCTGATTTGTGTATAGTGTTAGAAAGGTTCGGCCAGGGGTTGTTCACCACGAAAATGAAGAACAAAAGCTTTGTGATAAAACCTGAGAAGTTGCATCAAGAAGCCTTGGTGAGTAGTACGTCTGAAATTGAGCTTTGGCACGGAAGATTAGGCCATTATCACATGAAGGGTTTGAAAACTATGTGGAGAAAGAAGATGGTAGACGACCTTCCAAGCTTCTTTGACTGCCATACCGAGTGCAAAACTTGTCTTCTAGGCAAACACCACCGAGTTCCATTCACCAAAGCAAAATGGAGAGCATCCGAGAAGCTTCAATTGTTGCATATGGACATCTGTGGACCAATGCCGGTAACATCTTTAAATGGAAGCAAATATTTTTTTCTAATAATAGATGATTATACTAGATACTCCTGGATATATTGTCTGAAGAAGAAAGATGAGGTTCCAAGAGTATTTTCAGAGTTTAAGGCATTAGTTGAAAACCAGACAGGCGTACATATCAAAAGTGTGAGGACGGACAATGGAACGGAATTCGTCTTCGACAAATTCCAGACAATTTGCAAAGACGCAGGGATCAAACACCAATTGACGACTCCTTACACTCCACAATAGAATGGAGTGGTGGAAAGACGAAATAGGATGGTGGTGGAGATGATACGGTGCATGTTGGAGGACAAGAAGCTCCCGAAGAGCTTCTGGGCAGAGGCAGTCTCCACAGCGTGTTTCCTCCTCAACAGACTGTATACTCTCGCACTAGAAGACAAAACACCCTACGAAATGTGGTATGAGGTAAAACCAAAACTGAAAAATTTGAAGGTATTCGGATCTATATGTTACTCACATGTACCTGACATCAAAAGAAGTAAGTTGGATAATAAATCTGAAAAGGCAATCTTCGTTGGGTATTCTGAACTAACAAAAGGATATAGATTGTTTTATCCTTCCCAAAAGAAGGTTAAAGTTAGCAGAGACGTATACTTTCTCGAAGATGAGCATTGAACTTGGAAGGAGGAAGAATTAGGAAAAGATGGAGGGGAGCAGACACGTAACCCAGCCTTGATAATTCCTCAAGTTGCGGAGAATACACCAAACCCAGAGAACCAAGATGTGGGAGAATCCGATGGTGAAAATGAACCCGAAAATCCAATTGTGCAAAATGACTTAAGTTCAGAGGAAGAGCCAGAACCTGAGGTGGAGAATGATGACCTAGATCACATACCAGTAAGAGGAACTCGTAGCCTAGCGGAAATCTATGAAAGAAGCAACAAAGCAACGCTAGAACCAACGAGAGTTCAAGAAGCAATTCAGAATCCAAAATGGTACGAAGCTATGAAGGAGGAAATTGCGATGATAAATAAAAATGCAACCTGGACGTTAGTCGATAAACCGTCAGAGAAAAAGGGGATCGGTCTGAAGTGGATCTTCAAAACCAAATTAAACCCGAATGGATCAGTGAACAAGATGGAGGCGAGATTGGTTGTGAAGGGATACGCTCAAGTGGAAGGAGTGGACGTTGGAGAGACATTTGCGCCGGTGGCAAGAATAGAGACCATCAGACTCCTACTGGCGCTTGCAGTCGAGAAAGGTTGGAGAATCCACCAGATAGACGTGAAATCAGCATTCCTGGAATATTACATGAAGAAATATACGTACAGCAACTAGAAGGATTTGTAGTAGAGGGAAAGGAGGAGTGTGTCTATAGATTAAATAAGGCGCTATATGGCTTGAAGCAAGCCCCTCGGTGTTGGTATGCACGAATTGATTCTTTCTTGCTGGAGATAAATTTGAAGAGAAGTCAAAGTGAGCCAACACTGTACATAAGATGTCAATCAGAAAATATAGAGGTTGTATCAATATACGTGGACGATATATTGATCACTGGAAACTCTAAAACACAAGTCCATAGCTTGAAACAACAATTCAGTAGAGCCTTTGAAATGACAGACTTGGGTGAAATGAAGAATTTCTTAGGTATGGAGGTGAAGCAACTAGACGGTAGAATTGAATTAAGCCAGAGGAAATATATTCATGATGTACTGAAACGATTCAAGTTGGACCAATGCAAGTATGTTGCTACTCCAATATGTCCGAAGGAAAATTTGATAAGAAAAGAGGAAGGAGATAAGGTAGACAACAAAAACTACAGAAGCATGGTGGGATGTTTAATGTACATAGCTGCCACACGACCAGATATATTGTATCCGGTGAGTGTACTATCAAGATACTTAAGCAATCCAGGAAGACAACACCTTACTGTAGTGAAAAGAGTATTAAGATACCTTAAAGGGACAAGTGAGTATGGGTTATTGTATGAGAAGACTGGGACATGCAAACTCAAGTGTTATACAGACAGCGACTGGGGTGGAGCAACGGAAGACATGAAAAGTACGTCCGGATATTGCTTTACTCTAGGCTCAGCATGTTTTTCTTGGAGTTCTAAGAAACAAGAATTAGTTGCTTTGTCAACTGTGGAGGCTGAACTAGTGGCAGCTACCTCGGCGGCAAAACAAGTCGTGTGGGTCAGAAAATTGCTTAGAGATTTGCAGGTTTACTTATCAACAGCAACGGTGGTGTATGTGGATAATCAAGCTGCAATCTCTATATCAATGAATTCGGTGTTCCATGGAAAGATGAAGCACTTTAAACTCAGATATTACTATATGAGAGACGTGCAACAGGAGGGAGAGATAAAGCTGGAATATATTTATACTGAAAATCAAATTGCCGATTTATTCACAAAGGGATTTCATGTGTCACGATTTGAATTCTTAAGGAAGTCAGTGGGAGTTCAGAAATTGAATTCCTGATCCAAGGAGGAGTATGAAGGATATGTCTCAAGAATTCCGACAGAAGAAACTCCCATACTCAACCATGCAGTGGACGTAAGAAGTAAAGACGATGAAAGAAGTCAAGAAATTAAGATGTCAAGAAATCAAGAACAGGTAGAAAATAGTTAGGTTTGAATCGCTATAAATACTCTTACAATCTCAGTTGTAATATATCTCATCAATTAGTGAAAGAAAAACCTCAGTGATCGCTGAGTTCTGAATCCTCTGTTCTACTCTGTTTTTGTTTACGCTCTCTCTCAAAGTTCTGTGCATCATCTTCGGTTATTTTGTATACGGTAGATAGTAAGTCGCAACAACGACGATTTCTCCCTGTAACTCAATTTGGTGGATACATGGATTCTTCGTCATAAAATTTCTCGTCGGTATGCTAGCAATTAGCATTAGATCGATAGAAAACAATGTGATGACGAGAACTAGTCGAGCCACGCAGAAGCCCCAAAGATGATCCTTACATAACATATATTTCAACCTACAGATGAATTCAACATCGGGTAAAGCGCTAGGTATTTGTGCCCCATCTATGTGTCATACTCGTAAAACCGTGGATGAAACAGCTTCTTCTTTTTAGTTTCCGATTTTCAGCAGGTCAAGTTTCAAGTCTAGTGTCGAGACAAAAAAAAGAAAAGAAAAGGATTGCCTTTCAGTTTCACAAAGTTGCTAGAAAAGACAATGCCACCTACAGGTGCAAACTTTGGAGAGGGGTGAGATTACTATCGACCGTCGTAGGTGATCATGTCAACGACTTTAGCGGCTCAGGAAGCTAGAGCGGGCAAAGTTGGGGCCGGGCATTTATTTTGAAGCAGCAAATGGTCTTACTCTTACCTAAATGATTAAACCGTGGGTCATTGGACGATCTAGGTCACACTCAAGCTAGCGCATGGGCCATAATCACTAATGAAGACGCTTGTTCAGGTGTTGCATGGCCAAGCATGAGGGACCTACCATCTCGTTTATTTCATTGGTAAAACCCCACATATCCTATTAATTTCAACTCCATTCCTACCGTGTTTGATCTAGCAAACAAATATCCAAACGCAGGCATGTCGCTACACACAGCCATATGGTTGGATGAAAGGTTTTCAACTTTTTCGATTGACTCGCCCGGACTGATCCGAGCTTTTCGCTACAGTGTAGAAGCCATGATTACTGCTACTGAGAACCCATTTGCATTATTGGCCTCTCGACCAAAAGCAGAAAAATGCTCAACCTCTTTCTCCGACCTAACCAATAGCAACGGGACACAAAAGGATACAAATTGCAACCAAAACTGAATCAAGAGAAGGAAATACTGACCTCGAAGAGCATTAGTCAAGTTGCCATTAGAGATGAAATCACTAATAAGAAGCTTCTCATCAGGAGCCCAGTAATAAGCTCTTAATCTCACAACATTTGGGTGCTTAACTTTCCCAATAGCTTGAATTTCGCCAACAAACTCCTTGTATCTCTGGTCTCCTCCCTCACCAAGCCTCCTCACGGCCACTGGTATTCCATTTCCAAGGACAACCTTATACACTATTCCCAATCCACTCTTGCCCAACACATATGCAGAGGCTTTCAACAACTCATCAAGCTCAATGCTGAAGTTCTTGTCTGTGGCTACCAACTCTCCTTCTCCTTTCCCCCGAGGTGCTTTCTCCATGTCTTCTCCTTCTGACCCCTCGTTTTTAAAGTTATTGACACATGAACAGAGCGAACAGATTCGTGATTTCTCATTCCCGCCCAACTTGTTCTTACCGGTGCAGCTACAGCCATTAGAATCGTCCTTCTTCGTCCAGTATACATAAACTATAACCAGACCAATGAAGGCCACGCCAAAGGCATCGGCTAGTGAAATGAGTATGATCAAACCAGAGCTTAAACCCCTTTTCTGACTGTTACCTGATTCTGGTGTGGAGTTTTGATTTGCAGGTGAGCTCTGTGCAGAGTCCTCGCAAGGCTTTCTTAGAGGAAATCCACATAAGAGCGGATTATTTAAAAAAGCAGTTGGTCCCTGGTTTGCAAATGACCCGGTTTGCGGTATTTCGCCGCTTAAATTATTGTTTCGTAGATCAAAACTGACGGTCACTGGTAAGTTTCCAAGCGATTTCGGTATTCTCCCAGATAAATGGTTGAAAGAGAGATTCAACGTCCTAGACAGGGACTTGAGTTCACCGATATCATTGGGTATTGACCGGTTAAAATCGTTGGAAGATAGATCGAGTTGCAGTAGATTATCTAATAGTGGCCATATACCAGTCGGAATTTGCCCGGTAAACTTGTTTCTTGCAAGAATCAACCTTTGCAATTGTTTGCAGTTTTTCAAGTCTTCGGGTAATGACCCAGAAAGAGAATTGAAGGAAAGATCAAGGTTTTGGAGTTTCGGGAGGTTACAAATGGAGGGGGGTAGAAAACCAGAGAGATTGTTACCGTAAAGGAAGATACTATGAAGTGAAGTGGCGTTAAATAGCTGAACAGGTAATGACCCATAAAGGTTGTTGTTGTGGAGATTGAGTCGCCGGAGATAAATCAAAGTTCCTAGCTCCGACGGGATATATCCCCTGAGATTCTTTCCGGAAATTGCAATTCCGACGACCCGTGGATCGGGGTTTCCGGTGATGTTCATGCACGAAATGCCCGTCCAGTGACAAGGGGTTGGATCGTCTTCGTTCCAGTCGGAGAAGGGAGAATCTTCTGATGGTTGATCAACGGCGGATTTTAGAGAAAGAAGGGAGAGACCATCTGGTGTGAGAGAAAGGCATAGCATGATGGTGTTTAGGAAGTGAAAGAAGAGAAAAATAAGTCTGAGGGAGAGGTTTTTCTTCATTATGGATTGTTCTCTGCGTCTTTGTGGGATTTAGTGTCTGTGTTTGTGAACTGAATTGTGGTTGTGTTTTGGTTTTTTGAAAGAGAAAATGAAAATGAGAGATATAATGAAATTGAAGAAGTGCAAGTCGAAGGAAGGAGAGTAGGAAGGAGGGTGACGGTCGAGGAGGGTGGAAGGTGGTTGAAGTTGGAGGATTTATGAGAAAGAGACTTGAGGAGGAGGAGATCTTGATTGAAGCGGGTCCACGTCCCGCCAAAATGAGAGAGATAGAGGGCTTTAGACAAGCTGAGGTAGGGGAGGGGAGTAGAAGAAAAGCAATAGAAAGTGCCTTCTCTTCCGGCCTTATGCGTGATGGTGATGTCCTAATGTGTTTTTTGTGTGTGATGCATTTTGTGGAGCTTCCTTTCCTTTCGTAGCTTATGGACGATGATGTTTGGATGCTGTTTTCCCCGACTGTTGGAAGAAATAAATATCTTTTGACGTTTTCTGCTTAATACAGTTGGATATGTTGGTTGGATGGTGAAGCTAATGTATTGAATTATTGGACAAGAGGTCACGGAGTTCAATTTTGTTAACTCCTTTGTTAACCCCATTCCCAGATCAGGATATGGACTTGGATACAAGTGACTGTAACTAGAAGTAATTGAATTATCTGGAATTCGGGTAACTTAGACTAGGACCGACTGCTACTTATGATCTAATGTTTCGTTCAAACATGGCAAATGGTAGTTAATAATCTCTGACGAGGGTTGGCTAAAGAAGATAACAGAAGTCCTGAGTAGTTGGAAAAATGAGCAATATATATATTCCTAATTCATGATATCACGTCCTCCTATGGCTACCATCTCAGGAAACCATTGATTGTTTGAATTATGTTTCATAAACCTTAGATCTGAATTATCCACATTGACAGAATTTGACTCGGAAGAAGCAGCTTAACTTTTCAGATCAATCGCTGTCACATAACAAACGCCACTTTCTCGCAGGAACGACATGACAATCCTGTTGATATTTCTACTCCGCTCCACTCTAATGACTTACCTTCAAGGAGAGGCTGCGTGGCTTCAATTATTATTTTAGAATGTTTAGTGGGAAAGAGCATAATGATGATTATGTCTCGCTCTCAATCATAAAAAACATGCTTAGAAGCTAACAAAGGGAGTGAGACAAAGACAGTGAGACGTTTCTTTCCAGCTCGTTTTATTTTTTGCTTATTAATGTTTGTTATGTGGTGTCATAGTAGGGCATGGCGTTAGATCTGCTCCTCCTCCCAACCAGGAACATAGACTAAGGAAAGAAAAGGATCAAATATATTCATTTTAGCTACAATTGGTCCATTTCGTATATGTAGTTTTTAACTTTTACATCAGCACGTGGAATTATTTTGTTTTTAATAGAAGACGATTCCTTCACCGTTTCCAAAACAGGGGATGGAGAGAAGAGGTCCCATAATCTCAAAGTCAGGGTATCCTTCTGTATTGTAACAGATCAAATGGTACACCCAACTCCATTAGGAATGATGTTTCATGGAAAACATCAGTTTTCAACATTCCCTTTATATTTTACTTTTAATTGAAACATCCAAGTATTTCATCTTCTCTCCTTTTATAGGATCCCTTGAAATGTGAGAACTGCAAATATGTGTTTCCTGACATTTTCAAGTTGCAAAATCTGCCCTCCTTGCTTCTCTTCATTCTTCATCAATTCTGTTTTTTTTTGGTACCTGTGCAAATTAATAACATGCCTTCCTTTCCATCATTGTCTCCAGGTTGTTCTTTGTCAAAGTAAGCAAGTTCTTGGTTCTTCACTCTTCATTCTTCATCATTCACTTTTCTGCTCACTCTTTTTTCTTTTTCGCTCCAATTTTCAGTCTTTAAGTAAACAAGTTGCAAAAAGCTAATCTCTTTTCTACTCTTTTGTTTTTCACTCCCGTAGACCCTTAAGACCATGAGGGTACTGATAATATGTTGAAAAAAATATCAACATAAAAACATGAGAGAGAGCTTACAGCACTAGAGAAGGAGGATATCAAGGTCCAAGTGTCGTCCTCGTACGTTTTTCATTCCAAAAGCATGTATTTATACACGAAGGAAGCATGGCTTGTATCGTCCACCTGCTCCCATCTTATCCATACCTTATTCTTTTAAGAATTATACAATAAAGCGACCTCAAAATCATGCTATACTTCTGCAGTATTTTGACAGATCAAATGATAAACCTAAACCCATTAGGAGTGATGTTTCGTGGAAAACATCAGTTTCGAACAAAGAAGAAGTCTTGTTTCCAGCAAAACTAGGCTGGTTCACCCCACAAGTTACGATACACATGCTTGGCTTCTAATTTCTTAGTCGCTTCTTATATAGAAAAATGAAGAGCTTGTAACTATCGTACTACTAAAAGATAGGCTACTCTATAACTGTAACAGAAAGCTAATGCTGCTAGTAACTATCAATCCAAAAGAAATGTCGACCCCGGCCAAAAGGAACTTGTTATGGCCGATCAATCACAATAATCAAAGAACAGTGCGGAAAATAAAACAAATACACAAATTTACGTGGTTCACCAAAATATGGCTACGTCCACGGGCGGCTAGGGTTTTTTATTCACTGTGTCATCATACACTAGGAGAATACAACGTATTTATACGTCCAGGAGAATACAATAAACATAACGTGGGCCTAATGTAAAGCTCAGTATATTTTATCAGACTCCATATCTCAACAATTCTCCCACTTGGAGACTGATCCAGTCAACCCAACCATCTTCGTTCTCCATGCCAATGTATCCAACAAGCTCACCTAGCCGCAACATCTCCCATGCTATGGTAGAAGACCAACTGAGGCCTTGCATAGCCCCAGTTTCGCAGCATCCACACCTTTAGTCAACATGTCTGCCGGATTCTTAGCACCATCAATCTTCTTCAAACACATCTCACCTTCTTCCACCAAACTGCGAGTGAAGTGATACCTGCGTCGAATATGCTTAGTTCTAAAATGATAAACTGGATTCTTCACCAGCTGTATAGCACTCTGACTATCAGTGAAGAGAACCTTGTCATGCTGCTTCTTGTCCAACTCTTCCAAGTAATCAGTCAACCATATCATCTGTTTACTAGCTTCAGCTATTGCAAGATATTCAGCCTTTGTAGATGACAATGAGAAACACTTCTGAAGTTTAGACATCTAGTTCACTACCGTCCCATCTATAGTATAGACATACCCATATGTACTCTTGCTTCAATCCACATCTCCACTAAGATCAGCATCAATAAGACACTCTAGCACTACCTTACCATTCCCACAACAAAGTAAGATGGTAACTATTCCTTTTAAGTATCTCAAAAGCCACTTCATAGCTTCCCAATGCTCTTTCCCTAGATTTGACATGTATCTGCTCATAGCTCCCACTGCATGTGCTATATCAGGCCTAGTGTAGACCATAGTATACATCAAACTCCCAACTGTAGAAGCATAGGAACTTTTTCCATGTGTTTATGTTCCTCAGCTATCTTAGGAGTTTGTTCCTTTGACAATTTGAGATGGTTAACCACAGGCATGCTCTTGGGCTTAGCATCATCAACTCTGAACCTAGACAACACCTTCTTAATGTATTTCTCCTAAGACAGATTTAGAATTTCGGCAGATCGGTCTCGGGAAATCCTCACCCCTAGAATCTGCTCTGCTGTACTTAAATCTTTCATCTCAAACTCTAATGATAACCTCCCTTTAAGATTATTTATCTCCTCCATACTTGAACCTACAATCAACATATTATCCACATACAATAGTAAAATGACAAAAGAGTAAGTAAACTTCTTGATGTAACAACATTGATCCTTTTTATAACACTCTACTCCCGTATGACCCGAACCAGACATCGATGGTGATATTCGAGTTTGTGCCCCGCGAGGGTGGCGTGCTACATCACTTAGTGCGTAAAAAAATAAATGAAAAAAATAGGGCGCAAAGCGTTTCTCGCGAGCACACACGTCCAGCCCGCGTCTCCCGACCGGGAGACTCTCATGAGGGCGAGCGCGCTACACGCTCCTGACTAGCGGGAGCGCTTGCGATCGCGAGCGGGCGTGTACAACACGCGTCTCGCTGCTGCGAGAAACTCGCGAGTGTGAGTGGCCAATTTCCCCAATCCAACCCTTTTTCCACTCTTTTGCGTATAACTTTTTCATCCGACCTCCGATTGATCTGATTTTTGAAACGTCATATTCGTAAGACATTTATTTACCTCCCCTTGAGAATTTGTGAATTTTTTAGATTAAATTGAAAATGATGGATTAAATCAAAGGGAGAGGACTGAGTGATTATTTTTCTGGACAATGTTTTGGCAATATCCGGACCTATAGAGATCCGAATTGAGTAATTTTAGTATCTATGGATTCTTAACACATAGGGGAACTTTTTATTAAAGAGTGGTTGAGTAGGCTACCTTATGTAGATTGTCTTATTGATCGGGAACAGTAGACCCGAAAGTGGGTGTTTTAGAAAAATTGAAATAAATATATGAGTAATAAATTGCGAGTTTCATGGTCTTTAGTGTGGCTTAACCCTAGGCATAAATGAGTTTTGATCTGGA
>JANPWT010000001.1:7402991-7416615 GCA_024678245.1 Erythroxylum densum
ACCAAGGAAGGTGAGGAAAAGAAGAAAAAGGGAAAAGGAAAGAAGTGTTCTTACTATGATAAGGAGGGACATTTTGCAAGGGACTGTAGAAAGAAGAAAAGGAATAAAGCTGAACAAAGTGGAGATGCAGGAAATGTGGAGAAACCAGAAGATTCAAGTGGTGATGAGATTTTGGTTATCACTGAAGAGAGTGAAGACCTAAGTAGATAATGGATCTTTGACTCAGCTTGTACCATGCATGTGACACCATATAGAGACTAGTTCACAACATTTGAACCAGTCACTTCCAAAGTAAAAATGGTAGATTCTAGGCAGTAAAGGATAGAAAGAATTGGGAATGTCTCCATCAACATGTTTGATGGGAAGAAGAGAATCCTTACTGATGTTAGATTTGTGCCTGGAGTAAGAAGGAATTTGATTTCTGAAAGCATGTTTGATAAACAAGGCTTTCAGATTAGATCAAAAGATGGACTGAGAGAAATCCTAAAGGATGTAGAGTCATTATTAGAGGAATTGAAAGAGGTGAGATGTACTATATTATTGGCTCTACTGAAGTCAATCAGGTTACTGAGACGAAATATCATGACTCAACTAAGAAATGGCATTCAAGGTCGGGCCATGCAGGGAACAAAAGTATTTTCAACCTCTCTAAATAAGGACTGATTCCTGAACAAGACCTAAAGAAGCTGGAATTTTGTAAATCATGTGTGCTAGGAAAACACCATAGATCCAGTTTCCAAAAGGGAGCACAGAGGGCCACAGAGATCATGGAATATGCTCACAGTGATCTCTGGGGCCAGCTCAAATATCTACTGCAGGAGGGAACCTATACTAGATGTCCATCATTGATGACAAATCTAGAAAATGTTGGGTATATCCTATGAAGAGAAAAGATGAAGCACTAGAAAACTTCATAAAATGGAATACACTTATGAAAAATCAGACTGAAAAGAAGTTAAGATGCCTAAGGATGACAATGGACAGAAGTATTGCAATAAGGAGTTTCAAGACTATTGCAGCAAGAAAGGTATCCTAAGGCACAAAACAGTAAGAGCTACACCCCATCAGAATGGTGTAGCAGAGAGACTCAATATGACTCTCTTAGAAAAGACTAGGTGCATGCTACTCTTTTCGGGTTGCTCACATTTTATGGGAAAAAGCTATTAGGACTGTAGCCTATCTATTTAATAGGCTCCCTACCTCTGCTAATGATTATAAGACTCTACAAGAAGTGTAGAATGGTAAGAAACCTAACCTAAACCTAAACTAACTCACTTAAGGACTTTCAGATGTGTCGCTTATGCACATTAGAAGGAAGGAAAGCTGGAGTCTAGAGCAATTAAAGGAGTATTCTTAGGTTATCAAGAGGGAGTCAAAGGTTATAAGATCTTACTACTTCAAAAGGGAGGTCACAAAACCACTATAAGCAGAGATGTAATCTTCAAGGAACTTCTCAAATTCAGATCTCTAAAAGAAAGTTCGGGAGCAATTAGGATCACTAAACAACTCAATTTCATTCTATGTGCTACCAGAAACTGAAGAAGATGGCAAAACACAACCTCATGATGTAGAGCCTATATAAGGAACTACACATCATGAATAAAGGACAGAAAAAACTGAAGGTGGGGGTGAAGCAATAACCCCAAACACTGTTATGGCCGATCAATCACAATAATCAAAGAACAGTGCGAAAAATAAAACGAACACACAAATTTACGTGGTTCACCAAAATATGGCTACGTCCACGGGCGGCTAGGGTTTTTTTTTATTCACTGTGTCATAATACACTAGGAGAATACAACGTATTTATACGTCCAGGAGAATACAATAAACATAACGTGGGCCTAGTGTAAAGCCCAGTATATTTTATCAGACTCCATATCTCAACAGAACTTTGTAACTAGTTTGTTCAGCAACTCTATTGAAACAACAATATATGGTTTATTGCTGATCTTAGTTGTGGCATGATTAATAGTCTCTCTTCTCAGTGTTTCTAAATGCTAGCTTGCGCAATCATTTACTTTCCTTTAGTTTTAGTCTGCAATAGTTATTGGCCGACAATCAGATCGAAATATTTTAGATTTTGCTTATTTGACTAATGTCCTTGAACTGGTAAGAAGTTGATATTCGTTGGAATATAACAGTATTTCCATTTTTTAGGGTGAGTATTGTAACTTAGCTCATTGCAATTAGTAGACTGTAATGGTGTATCAAGTAACTTCAGTTTTTAAGCCACATGAGTTGGATTTATAGTAATCATCCTACTATATGCATCATTACAACATTGTTGTAAACTAATATGTTAACGAGTTGCATCCAATTAAGTTGCATCCAATGAAGTTGCATTTGAATGTTGGTTAATTTTTTAAGATTGATTGGGGTACATAAGATTTATGTTTCCTTCACTCATTCTATGCTACAGGAATATCTATATGAATGTTAAACTTGTTTCATCATATTGACGATATAACCTTTGAGTTAGCATATTGATGTGATATGAATGACACAAAATATACAAAATAATATTAAAGAAAGTTTCACAAATAGTAACGGCAACAATGTCTCGAGAGGGACCTATAGAAAAGAAAGTTTTTGAAAATGGATGGAAGAAAACAATAGCTAAAGGTATGAACAAATGATTGTATAAATGAAAAAAATAAAAATAAAATACAAAAATTCAAAATTCAAAATAAAAATAAAGATAAAAATAAGTAAATAAATAAATAGACAAGAAAGAAAACAAATGAAGAAATAAAAAACAATTAAAAAAGAAAAAACAAAATAAATAAATAAAATAATTAAAGAAGAAAGTGCTACAAACAAAAGAATTTAGGCTAATTAAAGGACACAAGTATTGAAAGAAAAGGTTCAAAGGACATATAAAAAGAGAAAGACTTCTTTATGTAAAGTCCTCTATTTATATCCTAATTCTGCAAAGTTTCCTATTAAGGGTCAAATCTTTGTAAGCATTGGTAGATCTAGAGTCATATCATTCTTAATCACATTTCTCCAATTCTTCTTGAGTTTTCCTCTTTTCCTTTTATAGTTCTTAAGTATAATCTTCTTACATCTTCTCACTAAGGCGTTATGATGTGTCCTCTTAACATGTCTGAATCACCTAAGTCTTATGTCCCTTAATTTACTATAAATGTTAACAACTCTCAACTTGTCTTTTCTTGTAAGATTACACATCCAATAGAGTATCCTTATCTCTATTACCATTAACTTATAATTATGCACTGATTTGATGAGCTAACAATTTGCCCCATAGATCATGGTTAACCTAATAGCTAAATATTAGAATTTACCTTTTAACGTGAGTGGTATCTTCTTGTCATATAAAACTTCTAAAGTACCCCTCCATTTAAACTATATTGATTTGATTCAGTGAACTATGTCGTTATCTATTTCGCCACTGCTTTGGATGATTGATCCAAGGTACTTAAAATAGTCTTTCTGTGGTATAAGTTATATATCAATCCTATTCTCAACATTAGATGCAACCATACAATCAAAAAATTTACACTCTAAGTACTCCGTCTTAGTCTTGCTTAATTGAAAACCCTTTAACTCTAACGTATCTCCTTTAACTTGATATTAATACCCTCTTTTGTTTCATCCACTAAAATAATGTCATCAGCAAACTATTGCAAATAAGAAGGTGCTAAACCAGAATCCTTGATATATCTCAATATTGTTAAAAAATGTTTTACATCTCCCTTATCATCCTTACTCTAATGTTAACACATTAATACATATCTCTAATAACTTGTACATAGGCAACATGAACTCCTTTAACTTCTAAAAACCACTACATAACTTCCCTAGGTGCACTATCATAAGCTTTCTCTAAATTAATAAAGACCATATGCAAGTCCCTTTTTCTATCCTTATAATATTCCATTAATTGTCTAAGGATATATATAGCTTCTACCATGGACTTTCTTAACATAAAACCAAATTGGTTTTCTGAGATAGATGCACCTTTTTCACTCTCTTCTTAATCGTACTCTCCCATAATTTCATGGTGTGATTAAGTAATTTGATGCCTTTATAGGTGTTACAACTCTGGATGTCCTATTTGTTCTTATAGAGAGAGATTAGTGTAATAAGTCTCCACTTATCCGACATTTTATAGACTTACGGATCATATTAAAAAACCTGGCTAACCAAGTAAGACCCTCTTCTCCTAGGCTCTTCCACACCTCTATGGGTAACTTATTAGGTCCGACTACCCTTTCACTCTTTATTTTCCTTAAAGCTCCTCTAATTTCTTATTTCATGATAAGCTAGCAAGAAGTGAAATTATTATTGCTCAGAAGTGCTAAAATCACCAGAGGAAATGTTGTTATCTTTGCCTTCATTAAAAAAGCCTATAAAATTAGCCTTGTCATCTTCTTTTGATTTCATTTTTATCTACGAGTACCCATACTCCATTCTTTATACAATAAACTTGATCTAAGTCCCTCGTTTTCCGTTCCTTAGCCATCACCAACTTAAAATTTTCTTTTTTTTTCCATCCTTATTTTCCATTATTTGATATAAGTTCTCGAAGGCTCTACTTTTGGCTTTTGAGACTATCTTCTTTGCCATCTTGTAAGTCTCTCTATTGGCTACATTTTCCTCATCTGTGCTGCTATCCAGTAGAGCTTTATATAGAGCCTTCTTGATCTTCACCTTGTTTTGAACACCTTCATTCTACCACTAGGATTCCTTCTTACTACGCCTAAACCATTTAAAAATTTCCATATCTCCTTAGCTACATTCTTGAAAAGAGTTATCACTCCCTCCCACATCCAGTTAGCATCTCCTAGTTTCCATACTTTAGACATTACTCTATTTCTAAGTTGCTCCACAGTGTCCCCTTTTAGATTCTACCATCTAACTTTAGTGCACCTCTATTAACTTCTCGTTTTTCTTTAACCCTTAATTATAAGATACATAAGCAATAATCTATGCTAAGTTGAAAGCATGAGTTAGGTATCACCTTGCAATCATTATAACTGATTATATCACTTCTCCTCACGAGAAAGTAATCAATCTAAGTTTTCGTGTTTTGCTACTAAAAATTACCAAGTGCTCCTCTTTTTTTGTTAAAGAATGAGTTTGTTACCACCAAATTAATGCTACCAAGGAGTTCAATAAAGAAGTCCCATTGCCATTTCTATCTCTATACTTAAAACTACCATGGGCATAAGAATACTTGTCCAAGGTTTGCCTATATAGCCATTATAAGTATATTCCTCGTTATGGGGAATCTGTTAAATCACCTTATCTAGCTCTTCCTAGAATTGATGCTTAAATTATTCTTCTAACCCTAATTGGGGTGCATAAGCATACATCACATTGAAAACAATATCTTTCTGATCAAATTGTTAAAACCCTCAAAATTAATTTTTGTTCTCTAAACTCTTGTAATAGTCGTAAAACCAGGTCGAATCCTAAAAGAACTCAACACTATTTTCTTAATTTCAATTGACAAAACAAAATGGAAGATTATGATTATTTAACTAATAAACTAAAATTAGCAAGGAATTAAAATAAATTAACTAATTATAAAAGAGAGAAATTCTATGGTACTTAACTCCGATTCAAGGAAATATCTCATCCAATTGTAACATTGATCATTGGTCTAAAAAGAATAATTTTCACAATTCAAGTAGTTAGTCTAAAACATATTAGGATAGTTATAATAAGTCTCAAATTTTCCTAAATTAATTAGTTCAAACCTAACATTCAATCCAAAACATGTCATTCCTTGATTGGGTATATGATAGCATTCCATATCAATGGAATGATAGTAATTAAATTGGTAAAAAAGACTAAACCCTAAATTAAATAATTGAGATAACTACAACTATTCAATTTAACTTTCTTATTTCATATAAGTTAAATATGCAAATTCGTAAATAACTTATTTGTTATTTTTACTAATCCTTTATGACAATTATGGATCATCGAATTCATTGATAACTATAGAATAATTAACATCAAATTAATTTTTCAGATCAATTAATATTAATTAATCATAAAATATAAGAACATAAAACAAGAAATACTTGAATTAAAATATAAATCTAAGTGTAGAACAAAATCTCACAAGGTTACAACTAGAGTTTTGAATCCTTTTTAATCATAATATTTGGATTTAGCTACACATGACTTTAGTTCCAATACCAAAAATTGAAGAAATATGAAATATTGAGAGAAAACTACTATCACACACTCTACCATGTCCACTAACATCATAGGACATTTCCTTTCAAATTCTCACAACTCAGGGGAGTCCTTTACTCTGTGCTTTATTTTTATTGATTATTTTTGTGAGATGTGAGAATTTAGTGCATAATTAGGGACAATGTATGATTTATGTGTGGGAAAGCGAGGTATATGTTATAATAAACTCTATGATTTGTACTTAGACACATAAATACTATGATTCATATATTGATTATTAACCTCATAATTTTCTGATTGTTGTTTATAAATAATGCTTAAGATATGATACATTTTTGGTTAAGTTATAATGCATGAAAGAGATAAGCATTATTAATGCTTTTCATTAAATTATTTTAAGCATCTCATTAATTTTGTTAAATAAAAGTGCGTAAAACTTGATATATTTTGACATCTGCATGAGCTTTGAGCTTAAGAGCATTAATCACATTTGTGCTCATACATATCTTTTTTGTTGTGTGTTATCAAACATAGCTCGTTTATGCTATAACTTGCTTTTGAATACATGACAAGACCACATTTTTGATAAATTTGTGTATAGATGATAAGGGTATTTAGGATAACCATTTTTTTTACCTAAACATGCATAGGTACTTTTTATCTCTAGAAAACCAATTTGACCCTTACCCTTTCTTTTCTTGTATACTAATCTTGTTATAAGCCACTTTTTCCCTTCCTTGTTGATTTCCTTAATGATTTTTAGCTTTTAAATTGAAGGAATTGTATAAATCTTATTTGCATAGGATTTTGACTATTTTTATGAAAAGTACATTAGTTAAATCAAGTTGCATTGTTTTCATTTCTAATTTTTTATAAAATGGTGGAGAAGCATTAAAAAAAGAAATATCCTCTCTTTTTTATTTTTATAAAAATGAAAAAATAAAAAAAGAGAAAAATTGAAAAAGAAATGAGGTGATTGAAAGGAATGCTATTTGAATCAAGTGAGTTTTTGAAAAAATTAAGTTGAAACTTGTATAAATAAGTTTGTATGATTTCCTTCAAATTTACTTAACCTAAAAATTCTTTATATCATGCCTTACCTGGGCCATATTACAACCCTTATTAAGTCCCTTTGATTTATACGTTAGGTGCACCTTTATTAAGTGATGGATGAGCAAACTTATGTAAATAACTCATTATGCCTTGATTTGAGAGCTTATATGAATTCTACACACTTTGAGTGTATATAGTGAAATCCAGGAGACGGTGTCAAGTCTTGATTTTAATGGAATTAATGAGATGCTATGTTTTCATTATAACAATGTATCCTATAAGTGCTTTTTTCTCTCAGTTGTTATTTTATCCTAAACTTTTAATATATATTAGCTTTTGCAATATTTTTGGATAGCATGAAAGAACATGAGAGGTTGTTATAAGGATAAATGATGTGTCAAATTAATGTACACTTGAGGAGAAGCATATATCCAGTGTGGCTAGGTTTTAGATAGAAATCTTTGCAAGATAGGAGGAGACTAAGTTTTGAGTAGGAAAAGAAGACAAAAACACATCTTCATATTATTTAACATTCTCTTTTCGTTTTCTTAGAAGTTTTTTCTCAATCTTTCATTTTTTTCTTCTATCTTTGGTATTGAAAATAAAGCCATGTGTGACTAAACCTAAATATTATGATTCAAGAAGATTCAAAAATGTAGTTATAACCCAGTTAGATTTTGTTCTAAACTTATATTCATGTATTAATTCAAGTATTTCTTGTTTTATGTTATTATATTTCATGAATAATTAAAATTGATCAATCTAACAAATTAATTTGATATTGATTATTCTATAACTATCAATGACTTTAGTAACTCGTAATTGTCATGAAGGATTAGCATAAATGGCAAATAGGTTATTTTATGAATTTGCATATTTTACTTATAAGAAATAAGAAAACTAAGTTGAATAGTTGTAGATATGCCAATTATCTAATTAAGGTTTAGTCTTTTTCACTAAGCTTATTTTTATCAATTAATTGATATGGAATACTATCATAGCCAATCAATTAATGGTAAGTTTTGGTTTAAATACTATGTTTGAATTGATTAATTTAGGAAATTTTGAGACTTATTATGGCTATCCTAATATGTTTCAAACTAACTTCTTAAATTGTGAAAATTATTCTTTTAGACCAATGATCATTATTACAATTAGATTATATCTTTTCTTTAAATTAGAGGTAAGTACTCTTGAATTTATCACTTTCATATTAAGTTTTACTTTGATTCCTTGCTAAATTTATTAAATTAACTAATTAATCATAAACCTCCAGTTTATTTTCTTAATTGAAATTAAGAAATTAGTATTTAGTTTTTATAGGATTTGATCCGATTTCACAACTACTATAAGAGCTTAGAGAACCAAAATTAATTTTGTAGGTTTCAACAATCTGCTCAATTATAAAGGCATAAATTAAAGGAATCACCAAAAAATAGAAATTTTGCCTATAAATATGTCTATGATGTCATCTACTAAATCATAAAAAATGGTCCTTATGCACCCTTGAAGCATAGTAAATGCATTGCTTATCCTAACTTGTATCCTCCTATAAATAAACATAATATATGGAAATGTGGATGTCATTTTCTCCTGGTCCTCCAAAGCTATGTGAATTTGAAAATAGCTTGACAAACCATCCAAGAAGCAATAACATATATCGTCTTCTACTCACTCAAGTTATTTTGTCAATAAAAGGGAGGGGAAATGATCCGTTTCTCTGGCATCATTTTGCATCATACAATCTTTGTATACTTTGCACTCCATAATAGTCCTATAACAATTAACTCATTCTTCTCATTGGGTACCATAATTATACGTCCTTTCTTTGAAACAATTGTATAGGACTCTTCCCAAAACCTTCAGAAATAGGATAATAGCAACATCATCAAGAAGTTTTTTTCTACCTCAACTTTGACAACATCCTTCACATTTGGATTAATTTTAAGGTTGCATAATTGGCTTGAACCCATCGTCCATCAAAATCTTATGTCTGATACTATTAATAAAATTTTAATATATTAATTGTCAATTTATTATAAAATGGACCATAATCATAAAAAATTTAAGATTTAAAATTTTGATATTAAACATTTATAAAATCAGTATTTTAACAAAAAGTAGAAATAAATTATTTTTAAATAATTATTTGAAATAATATTTAATATTATTGGATATCGTTAATATATAATGTATCAACACAAAAATTAGTAGTTATTTTGATTTCAAACCAATGTTTATTTCTTCTTTTGCAAATTAATATTAAATTAATATATTTTAAATAATAATGACAAATTATTTTACATATTATATTCTTAATATATTTAATTTAAGTAAGACCATTTATTATTAATTATTTTTTAATTTTACTATCTTTCGTTTATTCTTGTTGTAACTGCTAGGCTCTTGAAATCTTTCATCGATAAGCCTCATTAGTGCTGCATCATGGGTTTCCAGCCTATATACTAGTAAAGTGGTTTAAACAGATTCTATAAGAGATTGAAGATAAACAAACATTGACTATAGCTGAAATTCTAGGTATGTTGGTCAATACACAAGCCCTTCTCCTTTTGGATGGAAATCAATTCTCAAGGCCTGCCTTTTAGAAATCTAAAATGTCAAATCATTCCCCGTTTAACAAAGACCTTAAACAGGATCTATAGACTAAGACTTTATGATACATAGGATCCTCATGAAGAGATAAGTGTAGAGCATACTTGTCTTTTTTGTATGATTGTAGCTACATTATTCAAGAATCAAGCTTTTAGGAGAGAGAGATAACTTAGAAAGAAGTCATAGGATAAAAAACACACAATATTTTTATTGATTTTCTACTTCTAATTACAATTAAGGAGAAGCCTTACTTTTATAGACTAAGTAAGGGGGATAGAGACAAAAAACTTTTAGTGAAAAAATTCCCATAGTACAATAATAGGGAGATGTTTTACAATAGAGATCCATGCCAATTAGAATATCTAGGCTAGGTAGATGGCTTCTAAGAACTTTAGTCCAAACCACACAATTAGGGAAGAAGCAGATCCTTATTTTCTTTTTTGTGATAAGCCCAATCTTAAAAGAATTTCTGTCAGTAGCAGTAAAATATTCGTTATGAGATATCTATGCTTCAAGTGGTAAAATTTTAGGCTTCACAATACTATGACATGATCTAATGTCTACATACTCGATAGCCTTGATTAGCTTATCATATTTGTCTTATTATAGTAATTGGACATGGACATAAGGGCGAGGAATAGAGAAAGGCTTGGAGTCTACCTTCAACATTCTTCTATCACCTCTTGAGGTTTCATACTAAGACAGGCCACATTGAGCTCCTTAAGATGCTTATAAGCATCCTTACCTACAAAGACATGAAAGTTGGGCACAAGATGGATTAGGCCAGATTTAAGCTCAAAAGTAACATTTTTAACAAAATTTGGAAAAGTGATGTATAAAGGCCTTTGAGTCAAATCTACAGGAGCTAACTCTTTTAAAGTTCTTGGATTGTCCATGGCTTCCTCAAGTTCAATTCCTTTATGTATTCCCTAAGTTGTTATGGTTTCACTATGTAACCTTTATAATTTCCTTTTAATCTTCAGATCAAATTGTAAAGGATCTCTATGCAGAAATCTTATTACTACCATACACCATAATTAACAAGCATGTAAAGATTAAGAAATAACTAAAGAAACGATTATAAACAAATATATATACAAAACATCAATTGAAATCAAAGAAAAAACTAAAGCACCACACTCCCCGAAAACAGCATTAAAAGTTCCCACAAAGAGTATTTGTAAAGCTTTTGTAATGAAAGAAATTAGTGTTTAGGATATCCGAGGTTTGGTTTGATGCAGTTAAAAAACAAAATAAAATTAAAATAATGAAAGAAAATTAAAACAAACAGTCAAAAATGATGGAAGTAATGAATTCGTTTAGGATCTGGTTCTTGATTGTCATATTATTTTCATGCCTCTCTTCGAATTGTTGATCGTAGATTATCAATAAGTTCTATTAACCTTAGTTTTCCTTAGATCATGTTTAATTAAAACAAGCTTTTTAACCAAACCTAACCGTCAAACAACCTAGAACAAATTCTCTAGATTTAATTAGACAATTACGTTACGAATAAAGAAAACAAATCAATTTAGGCAATAATAGGCTCGAGTCATTTAACCTATGTTACATTATCTATAATGATTTAACACTATTAGTTGTCACAAATGAATCTATAAAACAATGATTACGTATTATATTTAAGATTCTAACAATGGGTTCTTGCATAAACACTTAAAAGATAACGAGAATACTAATTACCCATACATGAATACCCAAATCAATAGAAATAGAATAACGTAAACAATCCCTAAAGAGAGATAGAACAATGATACACAATAAAGATATGTTTAAATGCAATCCTTGACATCAATTTCACCTTCGAATTGGAATAGGAAAGCTTAGACCTCTATGGGTCTCCAAAGAGTAAGTGCTCTGCCCTTTCATGAAGTCCCAAAACGATTCCTCCCTCTTTTGTCATTAAAAAAATGTCAATTTATAGCAAAAACTAGGTTTATGGGCATATACACAATTGTGTGCACTATCGTGCTTCCCAAAAATTTGAAACTCGTAAAGATACACAGTTTAATACACAACCGTGTATCCAAAAGTGTAAGTCGAAAATGTATCTTCCAATTGCATACACTACCATGTAAGTATATACACGACTGTATATCTCCCAGGTTTTGCTGAATTGTTGTTCTTTTGTGACTTCTTGTCTAATCCTCACCCTAATCCATCTTCTTCTTATTCCACAAGGGTAATTGTGTTTGAACATCAAAATGTTGGCTCAATGAATATACTCTTAACTTATTTTAGCTTTTATACTTCCAAATTGTACCTAAAATCAAATATGAACTAAAATGATTATCTTAAGCATTTCAAAAAAATAATCACTAAGTGTTAAGAAGTGAATGTATAAACAATTAAGCACACATCAAATTCCCCCACACTAGATTTTAATCATCCTCGGGAAAAACAACAAAATCACAGTCACAAATTAAACACTTTCACATTCCATATTTCCTAAGAATAGATAGCCATAAGTAAAGAGAAATAACTTTCAAAATCATAGCAAGAACTAAACATTAAATTCCTCTACTCATGTTCAATCAATGATCATCACCTTTAGAAACTAAACAATCTAACAGTAGACTTGGACAACGAGAGCAAATAACATTGATCCATAGGTATATTCAAACACCATTCATGATCATGACATTCCATGACTTTGCATCTCATTTCATTTCTTCACCACTAGGATTCATATACATAATCAACAATCAACAAATGCTTCACTAGCTTTAAGAGTTGGGTAGGACATTTGGTTAGGTTTAACCCATGTAATGTGGTTAGCACAAAAAGAAAGGCAAATAAAACTCAAAGGGGCTTAACAATGGAAAATTCATATCAATGGGTAGGTTATTTGACTAGTGTAGCTTACAAAACAAAGAATTCCTATATCATTTTCATGTTAATACATGTGATAAAAATGTGGTCTTAAATAGAAAATCAAAGCAAAGTTAGGATGTACATTTCATGAAGGTCACACAAACAAAAGACAATAAGACTAATATAGATGTGTCAGTCTATATGTTAGGACCCAATCCGGGAACCGGATCCCAATCGAAACAAAAGCGAAAAACGGGAGCGAAACAAAGTGGCGGAACGAAACAATCGAACCAAACGAACGGATTTCGAAGCGAAACGAAATAAAAAAGTACCGAAGCAAAACGAAGCGAAGCGGAATCGATACTAACAAACGGAGCCGACATCCGAGAACAATAAAGAACAGAGAAACACAATCGCGTTGGAAATCCTAAGCTAAACCGATCCGAAATCCGGTATAATTTTTTTTCTTTTTCTTATATTCATTTTTCCTAGAACTCAATCAAATCATACAATTTCCTTTTTCTTGGAAATTATCTTCAATCAAATCCTCAAATCATACAAACTGCTTATACATACAATCAAATCCCAAAAATTCATCTTTATACCAATTTTTATCCAAATTTCGGCAGCATAACGGCTGCCCTTGACCTAACCCAAAACCTGCAAGGGTTCAAAATACACTTCTAAAGTTCCCAATCAAAACATACAAACATCAAAATCCACCGGACCCTCCGTCCGGGATCTCAGCATACACAAACGCAAACCTGATTCTAAAACACTTTCATAATTGTAATTCAATCTACTAGTCTCATAAATCAATCTCATTCCCAAACTCATACACAATTTCATATACAATTTCACACTCTCATACATTAATTCATAATCCTCATACATTCTGAAATACATGCTCGAAATACATCATAATCACTTACTTAACGGCAATTCAAGC
>JANPWT010000001.1:7427287-7438729 GCA_024678245.1 Erythroxylum densum
AACTCTTGATTGTCTTGTAGTTTGTAAAAAACCTTATGTATAAACCTTTGGTACTGTTGTTGAGATTGCTCTTGAGTAGACTTAAAAGTCCAATAATTGTGGTAGACTTTTAAATGTGAATATAGAAGTATGTTTAAAACTGATTTATAGGTATTTTAATTGAGTTTTTAGATTTTCAAAATATAGTCATTGTGTTGTCCAAATGTTTTCAAAGGATATTCAGTTAGCCTTACATTGTTAAGTTAAGGGTACCGTAATTATCCTTAGTTTGTGTATGCAGCGGTTGTCATGTGGCCAATGTGGTTCCAGGTCATGACATCGTTGTTTTCTCTATGGAAAATCGGGACATTATGCTTGCCAATGTCCTAATAAGATTAAAAAAAAAGGATGTCAAACTCCTAGATTCTATTGAAGCTATTATGCCACTCCATAATGATCATGGAAACATTGAAGATCTCATTGAAGAACAATCCAATGAGGATGAAGACACAAAGTTTGTTATTCCCCTTGATTCCTCTTATAAGGATGATGACTCCTCTGATATCTCCATTTCTAAACATGACATGCTCTACATCTTACAGCAATAACAATCGTGTCTCAAGCTTATTCCCAAACCTTTCCTCATCCCTATGTACACATCTAATTACTGTTCCAAGTATGATAAACCCATTAAGGCCACTTGGTATATGGATACTAGATTATGCAAAAGGATTATGAAGCCTAGCATCTTACCTTTGGATGCATGGAGTTCCCATAACGAGCATTTCACTATTGTTGATGGAAAATCCTTTAAGATTGGGCTTATTACTAAAAGGAAAATAGGGATTCGTTTCTTCCCTAACTGTGTAGTATGATCTAAGGTTCTTGGTAGAAATCTACTAGCACAGATATTCTTATTGGAATGGATGTCTATTGTCAGACATCTCTATTATAGATTTTACCCATAGGAATCAGATGTTGTGTCAACTTCTATTTTTACATAGATTTAAAAAATATGTTTGAACTTGCTCAAGAACCACCGTCTTATAAAGCCTTAAGATATCAATTTTTGGACTACTTTCCTGAGTCTCATGTACAGTTCTCTCATCTCAATCCTCTATGGAAGAATCCTCATTTCTTCATCCATCTTCCTTTTAAGAAGAACAAAGATATCAATCCTACTAAAGCTACTTATCTGGTTATGAACCTTAATGATCTGAAACTAGCACAAGAAGAATATGTTATCCTTCTTCAATAAGGACTAATTGAGCCCACTAAATCAGATTAGACATGCCAGGATTTTTTTTATGTCAATAAAAGGTCTAAATAGAAATAAGGAAAAAAGAGATTAGTCATTGACTACAAACCTCTTAACACTTTCCTACAAGATTATAAATTCCCACTGACTAAGATTAGTACTCAAGTACTATTTCTCAAGGAACCAACCATCTTCTCCAAGTTTGATTTGAAAGCAGGCTTCTAGTAATTGGGTATTGACCCTTAAGAAAGATACAAGACAACATTCTATATTCCAAATGCCCAATATTAATGGACTGTGATGTCGTTTGGACTCGAGGTTGCCCCTTCACTATTTGAATGAGCCATGACAAAGATTTATAAGCCTATTTTTTACAATGCTTTGGTCTACATTGATAACACCTTGTTGTGCTCTAAAATCTATGAAAAACTTCAGGATTTGCTCCAATCCCTTTTAGATCTTAGAAGCAACATGGAATTATGCTTTCAGCATAAAAGAGACATATCGGGATAGCCCAGATAGAATTTTTGTGTATACATTTTCACAATGAATTTTATCAGCCTAATCCATAAATTGCTTGTGAACTACTGCATTTTCTTGATGACAATCTCACAACTAAATAGATATAACAATTCCTTCGAATTTTTAACTATATCAACGTTTTGATCCCTAATGTGGTTGATTATACATCGTTTTTGTCAAATTTGCTACAAAAGAATCCACAACCATGGGGGAAAAGAGCAAACTGGTGTTATTCAACATTTAAAGCAAGCCTATCAGCATCTACTAGCTTTGAAGATTCCTGATAAAGGCCAACACATTCTATAGATAGACACTAATGAACATTATTAGGATGACATCCTCACTGAATGGATCTCACACGAAAGGTCACAAAAACAACTCAACTAATTACCTCTCTCTACCTATCAATCTACTCACTTCCTCCAGCCATATCCCTCTCCTCCTCCCCATAGCTAACCTGGCTACTACTACTAAAATGAAGAAGTTCTTTCCTTCGATTGCTAGTATATCCACTATTGTTGTAGAAATTGCATCTTTTACCTGATTGAACTTGTTTAATTATCTACACCTTTTCCTCATCTAGACCAACTTTCACTGTGGCCCTTTTCTATCTAACCTTCGAGCACCATACCTCAATGTGTTCTTTCTTAATGGGACACTCTCCGAGAATGCATTATGGTATCTCTAGGCTCTCTCTACCCTTTACGCTTGTGCTATCACCTTACCTCCTTTCCGAGTCTACCAATATATCTATGATAAAGACAATGAAAGTTCCCTAATATGGACTTTTCTTGAATGGTATCAACCACTAAAAAATGGAGAAAATAACTTTCCCTAGTCATTGAACAACATCAATAATAGGAAGCCCCTTTAAAGAAACAATTTGAATAATGTTTCTTTATTGTCCATCGCCTATATCTCACAGCATATACTAGATCAATCTATTCTGATAATGGAGCCTCTTTTAGTCATATTTCACTCTATTGTCTAAGGTATAAGGAAAATGTCCTTGAAAATCTTTAAAGTTTTCTTAAGGACATAAATCATTTCCCTCAACATGCACTTGTCGTCTCTACTTCTCTTAGATCTTACCCAAAAGAATTTATTCTTAGTGAACCCAAACTACCAGAAGTTGACATACCATGCCTAAAAAGCCTAGTATATTATGAATTTAAGGATTCAACACCAATACAATTTTCCTATGATATTGTAGGATCTTCTAGGATGTCCAAGATCGCAATGATGATATTTTCATCCCTAATGAAGAAGAACTAAATGCATTCCTGAATCAACTCTGCACAGACGATGCAAGCCCCAGCAAAAGGCAAAGGACATACAATGCTCATTCTGGCAGCTCAAATGACAGAGCTTCTCCTTCCAATCTCCAATCATGGTAAGAACCTATCTGATGTGGTTAACAATAAGGATTCCACTCATCACTGTGGCACCTTTTAAGACCTTTTATTATTACATTTTTTTCTATGTGATGATGTGTTTGTAAAAGAATCTTCGAAGACCACATAACCCCTTTAAAAATTATCTCTTATCTCTTAGGAATATTTGGGACCCATGTGCTTCCCAATTATTCTTCCCTTTTAATATTTGCTTTTTAAAAGTAGTGCGTATGATTGTACCTAAGGAATCTTTTCATTAAAGTTTTTTGTCTTTATTCCTTTGCTTAGTCTATAAAAGCAAGGTTTCTTTTTCATTGTAAGTATACTACATTGTATTAAGACCTTAGGACCTTATTAATGGAAAATATTGTTTGTTTTCATTATGTGGCTTCCCTCTAAGTTCCCCTTCTCCTAAAAGCTTGATTCTTGAAAAATGTAATCTTGGTCATACAAAAAGACAAGCATGTTTTATACTTGTCTCTCCAGGAGGATCATATATATCAAAAAGTCTTAGACTATAGATCCTGTTTGAGGTTGTTAAAACGTGGAAAGAGTGGAAATGTAAGATTTTTAAGAGGCAAACCTTGAGATTTGGTGCCCACAAAGAGAAAGGGCTTGTGTGTCTTGGCCAAAATACTTAAAATTTACACTCCATCTTTTACTATATCTGAACAAAAGTCGACCTTAATCATTTTGCACCAGCCTTGGGACAATTGACAAAACTGTCATTAGGATCATCGGGTTAAGATCCTCTTAGGATGATTTCAAAGAAGGCTTAGAGACCTACAACTTTGAGGAAGACCTTGAGATCAGATTCTATCCTCTAAAGGGGGTCGGAAATGGAACAGAAGATAGGGGAAGGTGAAAGACAGAAGAAGTAAAGGACAGAGGAAGCAAAAGACAGAACAAGCAAAAAGACAGAAGAAGCGAAACACAGAAGAAGCTAAAGACAGAAGAAGCGAAACACAGAAGAAGCGAAAAGGCAGAAGAAGCAAAAAGGCAAAAGAAGTAAAAAGACAGAAGAAGTGAAAAAACAGAAGAAGCAAAACACAGAAGAAGCGAAAAGGCAGAAGAAGCAAAAAGACAGAAGAAGCGAAAAAATAGAAGAAGCGAAAAGGCAAAAGAAGCAACAAGACAGAAGAACTGAAAAGACAGAATAAGCAAAAGATAGAATTAGCGAAAAGACAGAAGAAGCAAAACACAGAAGAAGTAAAACACAGATAAGCGAAAAGGCAGAAGAAGCGAAAAGACAGAAGAAGCGAAAGACAGAAGAAGCGAAAAGACAGAAGAAGCGAAACACAGAAGAAGCGAAACACGGAAGAAGCAAAAAGGCAGAAGAAGCAAAAAGACAGAAGAAGCAAAACATAGAAGAAGTGAAAAGATAGAAGAAGCAAAAAGACAAAAGAAACAAAGCACAGAAGAAGCAAAACAAAAAAGAACCGAAAAGGCAAAAGAAGCAAAAGACAGACGATACAAAACATAGAAGAAGATGACGTCATCACAAAAAAAGTATAGAAGGAGATAACGTCATCACAGAAGAAGCAAAAAAGCAGAAGAAGTAAAACACAGACGATACAAAACACAGAAGAAGATGGCGTCATCACAAAGAAAATACCGAAGGAGATGATGTCATCACAGAAGAAGCAAAAAGGCAGAAGAAACAAAACACAGACGATACAAAACACAAAAGAAGATGATGTCATCACAAAGAAAACACAGAAGGAGATGACGTCATCACAGAAGAAGTAAAAAGATAGAAAAAGCAAAACACAGATGATATAAAACACAGAAGAAGATGACGTCATCACAAAGAAAACACATAAGGAGATGACATCAATATAGAGGACACAAAAAGGTAGCAGATACAACTCCTCTCTTGCACATCTTCCCCTATACGGACCATGACCTTCAACTCAAACGTCCAAAATTTTCATGCTAAATACTATTGGAAAGATAAAAAGAAAGACTTACTACTTACTAGAAGACACATTTGCCTAAATCAGCTTAGATTAACCCAGATTTTTCCCTGAAGTCAGAAAACAAATTTTTTCTTTATGCACTTGAAAAATTTCAACGTACCATCTTTAGAGAGTCATAAGTAAATATGCAAACAAATTCTATTTGCATCAAAAGATAAATGTTTTACAAAGCTTTAGTGAGCATTTCAAGCCACAAATACATTAATAGATCAAAATTTCAAAATACAAAATATACATGATTTGCTCAAAATGTAACTAAAGCCTTGCTTTACAAACTTGCTTCAAATACAAAATAATCAAAAACTAGGAGTGCTGCCTTGCCTCTTGACCTACTCGATATCATGCTCATCACCTAAATGTGTGGGAGGAGATTGGGAGGTGAGCTTAAAACCCGTGGGTAACAATCTTATAATCAGTAACAAGAAAAAATCATTGGAATAATCGTCTTCATTGTGAAAACTCACATTAATGCATAACATGGATGCATCACTATTGTCAACATAGCATGAACACAAGCACATCAAATTGGTTCGGGTGGATCCAAAACAAAACGTACTATGCATTTTCACATAACGATCTTACATAGCCGTAAACTTATGGGAGTCCATGAAGGAGCTCGATGCCACTAGCAGGCAGGCGGAAGAAGCCTTTAGATAAGTGCACTTGACATACTTAGGGGATCACCACAAACCCACATAACATGTAATTTCATGACTTATAAACTTGTTGCCCAAAATGGCATTAGATCATAAACTTGATTTTTTATGACATGATATCTTTTCAAAATCATTTCATTTTTCATTTACAAAATTTATGCACAGAATATGCAACACTTTCTCAAAGCATTTAAAGAACAATTAAATGCACATTTGGATGTAGTTGAAAACATTCATTTCACTTCTCTTGAAAGAAAACATTTATAGCTCATTAGTCAATTATAAAAATGTAACCCACCTTGAATTTCTCGTTGGTAAGTTACTCAAATGTGTCTCTCCTCTTGCTCCTCTTGTTCTTCTCGATTCCCTTTTTAACATAAATAAAATTTCCAAATCAATAGAGATTTCCATATGGGAACCCAAAGAAACTAATGTATAAATTGATCCTAAAACTCTTAAACTCATGCATTTTCTAAGCTCTTGAAACCCAAACCCCTTCCAAAAATCCGAAGCCTTAAAATGCTCTTACCTTAAATTTTCTCCAAATGAAGAAATGCTTAGTTCAAAAGAAGGCTCTTATCTTCCTCTATATTTTTCCCTTCTTGATCACTCTCAAAATCCCTTTTGAAGGTTGAGAAAAATCAAAACCTAACTCAAACTTCTCTTCTCTCTCTAAACCCACGTCACTCTCTCTACTTTCTTTCTTATTTTTGTGCTTTCTCTATTTTGTTCTTCCTCGCCAACGTTTTTGGCTTTTTAAAATGCAAGCCAATAAATTCCTCGTCCCATTTTGTCCCTCCTTCAAAGCTTTAAAGCCTTCCCACTTAAGTGATCTCCCCAAAATACCCCTTATGTAACTTATCACCTTAACTTCAATCCAATTCACCTATGTGACATATTCTCATTGACATTAACATGCTAATCAATTCCAACGTACACTAATCTAACAAGATCCCAAACTTAATCTAATCATGCTCATTTATCAAGAAAAAAAATTTGGGGGCCAACATTTGAAATGAACCTATTAATATAAAATGAATTCTTAAAATTTCTAGTACATAGAATTTAGGCATAGTTTTAAGTAATAATTCATTTTATATGTTTTTAATTACCTCTTGTCATAATCTTTGATAAATTCCTTTTTCATATTTTGACATCTCCTAAAAACAATCGAAATCAACTATATAATTGTGAAAAAAATTCATATTTTTTATTTTATGTTTATAATATAAGAAAATTTTGGTCGTACAAGGGCTACAATTCGGATGTCCTTTATTAGTGAGTGTATACTCGAATCCAGTTTGTTTATTTGGAAGGTGGGCTTAAAGACTGATTTAATCATTTTCATGTTTTCCTTTCTTTTTAATATTGACTCAATTTCAGATAGCTTCATTAAATTATTTAACTATTATCAAGTTTGTAGTTGTTTATACTCCTGAAGTTAATAGGTTGATTGTAACTTATACCTTATGAATGTCATTTATTTGAATTTCAAATAAATGTAATTTTTATCTTTATATTCTTTGTTAATAAAAAATATAAAATCTTTAAAATAATTATTGTATAAAAATTATGATGTTATGAAATTTAAATTATTTTTAAATTGATCCTACTTAGAATTCTATCAAGTTGACGGTACAAATAATATATATTATGTTAACTAAAGAATAAATATAGTTAAACAAATTCATGAGTAATTGTTAGAAAATTAAGTTTATTTAAATGGGTTGCTATTGAAGATTATAAATAAAATATTACTTATGTATGTGTAGAATACTAAATTATATATAAATAATTATTAAAGTTAAAATACTTAAGTATGTCATATAAAAATTAGTATATTTTAATATTATTTAGTACCTATGTTGTTTTAGGCTCAATATTTAATAATTGGATATAATCTAAATTATATAATACAAGTTACTTAATAAACAAATCATCTCCGTAAAATAAATAAGGAGAATATGCTAATGCTCACAATTTGTAATGATTTAGAAATTTTCTAACTATAGTAATCAACATTCATAAAGATTATTTTAAATATAAATTATAAATTAGTTACTAATTTAAAAGAACAAACGTAACTAAATTTTATTCATCATAAACACTAATTTCATACTGGTCGGGTCGGCCGTGCAGGGCCCGGACCCAATGAAGACCACTCATGGGCCGATCGGTCCATTCTTCATAGAACAAGTCTCGTACCCAATGACTATGACAGGTCTAAGTCCGATCCATGCTCTTCTCAGCCCGTCCGCATGTAAGAGACTCCCATGCACAACTAAAGACTTAACCCTAGCGTCCATCCCATATATAAGGTATAATTTCATCGTAACAAAGGTACGCACGATCATAACCTAGCTTTCTCAGCTTTTACAGCAATCCCACCTTCACCAAAGGCTGACTTGAGCGTCGGAGGGGCTAATCGGGACACAACCCCCGACGTGCCTTCTTTGTTTTGCAGGTACCTTCACGTCAAGGTCATCACAGAAAGCAGCCAACTCATGGATCCAAACGGCAACGTTCCGTTCCGCCAGAATCCGGCAGAACCAATATTAATAGTATTTTTCATATATTTCATATATAAATAATAACTACAAATATTATAAGAAAAATATTATTTAACCATCATACATATATAAAACTAATGGTAATGCAAAGTACTTAAAAGATTACAATTTATATTATATAATAAAGAATAATTACATCAAAACATCATGTAGTAAAAATAATAAAGGTCCATGACTCCATAAATATTACAATAAAAGTTTGAATCGAAGAATATAACTAAATACAAGTGAAACCTAAATCAAAAACACTTATAGTCAAAAGTTTTATATTTATATTACATATACATAATTTAACGTATGTATCTAATATAAGTAAAATTAAAAGAAAAGAGAAGAAATGAAAAGCTTAGAACATCATTCAATAGAATATATACTCAAATCATATTGACTCTAATTTTGATTTATTACTAAATCTTTATTATTGAGAAGAGTCTCATCATTACTATCATTCAAATTTATTACACCAAATGATATGTGAATAGTTTCTCATCCATAAGTATTTTCCAAGTCACTCTCATCTATTAAACTTGGTTCCACAGAAACTTAATTCGCTAAAAGAATGATATGGTCAAAACAAATTAGATTTATAGAACTACTTGTTATATTAAGGATCCTAGTAAACAAATAACAATAAATTGTTAAGAAATTACAAGAAATTATATTTAACTTATAATGATAATAATATATCTTGCTCAAAGTTTTAACTTGTATCAAATAAAAACCAAATAGCTCAATATCTTTTGTTCCAATCTATTCCTTTTCTTTTTGGAATAGATGAATTCAAACATACCCTAATTCCTTTCACACCTTATTGCGCTCACATATTGACTCATAATTCGAATTGTAAACTTTTATAATTTTGAAACACTACTTCCAAATTAGTCCTACCATGAAATTGCAAGAGAAAAACAACCATATAAATAAAATAAAGTGATGATTAATTTCTAACAAGTAAAAACAATTAAAGAAATATATATCTATATTAAGTTTGTCTCTTTGATGAATTGCAATGGGCATCCTCAAATCACTAGAAGAATAATTATAAACCTCAATTTTTGATATTACTAGATCTTACATCATTTTATTTGCAATAATTGTTGTAATAGTTAATAGCATTCTTTTATTAACTTAAGCTTTATTTGTAAAACTTAGTCTAAAATAGACACTACGATTAAAAAATATCCCTGTGGTAAATAGCAGATAGAAAAGTTACCTACCTTTCTCTTCTTTCATTGATAACTGTAAGATAAGGTGTATACAAAGAATGCATATTTTTCTGAATGGCCTTAATTGTCCCTTTTGACCTCTTCATAACATCATAAAAATAATTCACTGTTGCCTTCTCATTACTATCAGCTAGACAAAATACTCTCACCAAAGGTTCATAAACTTAGATGACAAATTAACATTGAGGCCAAAATTCATAATCTTCAAGTATAATTCTAGAAATCTCCAATATGATATTAGTTAAGATGCAACTCACTTATCACTTGTAAACATTTATCTCAACTCTTTCTTTGTTAGAATAAAACATTAAAGTGATAAAAAATTAGTCGCAAATCTTGTAATAGCAAGACAACACAAATTCCTACCATTACCTATATATGATTATAGAAGAACTTGGTCACTTTTCTTGCTTTTTGCACAGTTTCATCAATGATAAGAAAGTATTCAACATCTTCCATATTTTCTAACATCATGTCAATGTCATGTGCATCGTAAAGAGTCTAATAAAAAGAATTATATCTAATTCATAACCTTTTTCTAGCTACTTTATAAGCAAAATCATTGTTAATTGTGAGTTGTAGAATGTTTTTAGGCCCAACGTAATTAGCAACTTTATCAAATATCTAAACTAGAGTATTAGCATTTCTAATAAGGTCAAGTACATCAATAAACTTCAAAAACATTGTCCCCATTAGGAGAATAAACCCAAAAATTGATAATAAGCTCATATCTTTTATTTAACCAACCATAATATATGCTTAAACACCTATAAGTTAATCTCATTTTTCTTTCATCTAAATAACTATTTATTTCATAAATAGAAATGCTTGAAAGATTTCTTTTATAGTTATAAATTGAAAAAGCTTTATATCCTAGATATAAAAGGTAATAATGTAGCACCCCACTTCCGCAATGACCCAAACCCGACATCGATGGTGATATCCGAGTTCGTGCCCCGCGAGGGTAGTGTGCTAGAGCACTTAATCATTCAAAAGTCAGTATTTTTTTTGAAATTCGTGACACATTTTGTTGGGCCCGGGTCCCATTTCCTATCCAGAGGTGACCGCTCGGGGTCGGTGAGTAAGGGACGCGCGAAGGAAGAATCGAAAACATTCAAAATATAAAGGAACAGCAGCGGGAAGAGGAGGACTCGTCGTGGCAACAGAATGCTCGCCGCGGCGAGCACCTCGCAGAAATGGTTCGCCGCGGCGAACTATCTGGTACACGCCATGACGAACGGCCAGCATCACGCCGCGACAAACACCTAAGGAATGCGTCGCAACGAAGGACTGGCTCGCCGCGGCGAACTCCCCAAAAACCGAACCCGTTCCTAACATCTTTGTAATTTCATACAAACACATACCTATTTAATCTAACTAAAATTTTAACACACACAAAAACAAGGGAACTTCATGTCATTACAATTCAAAGGAATTGAACAAGCATTCATAACATAGCACAATACATAACAATGCTTAAATCTAATTACATAAGGTTGCTCAATGTTGATATGCTTGGAAAACTAACCAAAAGCACTAATTTAGTACAAAAGCTTCTAACTATCTTGGAGTTTTCGATGCCTTGCACGGATCAACGATCTTCTCATTCTACACCTGAGCAGTGGGAGGTAATAGGGTGAGTGATCGGACCAAATTTATACTATAAATTATGCCCATTTTCTTTAGTAATTATGCATTTGTTGACTCCTGATTTATGATTTTTATGCTTATTTTGGTTCTGTACATCGAGATTTGGTAATTTACACATTGTCAGTATTTTATTGTCACTTGTCATTAATTCTGCATAATTTTTATTGGGACAATTGATACTGCAAATGGGTTGTATTTTGTAGGACCA
>JANPWT010000001.1:7446554-7458036 GCA_024678245.1 Erythroxylum densum
TCTTCAAATTTTCACACTTTTTCTTTTTAATTCTTGCTATTTAACTTCATTTCAATCAACTCATCCACTTGAACTTTCATAAACTATACAAATCTCTACAATAATCAAAATTATCAAAACCCAATAATTCCTTTATCATGAGTTTCCTCAAAGCATAAATACTTTTATTTCACAATACATATCTAACATCACTCATTTACTTTCACTTAATATTTCTAAATTTCACTCAAAAATTTGGGTCCAACATTCAGAGCACTGGTAGATTAATATAGCATATTGTTCACCTTTTGTTTGAATGCACAGATTCACTAATCGTTGAGAGATTGGTCAATCAATAAGAATATTATTCAATCAACGTGGTAACCAATTTAATACTTTAACCTATATTGGTCAACTACTAACACATATAGGTTGACTAATCCCTCTCCAAAAATATGGTTTTAACAACTTCAATTCCTCAAACTCAATTTATTTAATGAAATTATGATTTAGATTTAAACACTTCCCAAAATGTTGTATAAAGAGTGTTTGAAAGATCAAGAAGCTTTCTCTTAAAAATAAAATTTTTAGCATCTCTTGATGATTGAAAAGAATCATATCAATCAGTGATATGAAATTTTTTTGCATGGTAAGCTTTTAAGATTCTCATACTAATAAACTGAGATTACAAATAATATTAAAATACCCAAAAAAAACTTTGATTTGCCTTCCTTTTCTTTTGTTTGACTTGATTTTTGCTTCCTAAGTTGCAAACTTCATCTCTTCTTTCAATAACTTCACATAGTATCTTCCTGAGTTATGCATGATTTCATCTTATTCTTATAAAGCTTATCATCAAGATGGCAATCTCATTATTAGGATTTTTTTTGTTATCATCAAAACATAAATTAGAAACTTCTTTGATTCAAGAAATATAATGCATATCTCTCCTATATTGTCCAATGACACGGCTATTAATCCTATTTTCAATGTAAAAGATTGATACCTTACAAAGGCGCCTTTGAGCCTCCTACTTTGCCTTCTAGTGTTTTAATAAATGGAGTTGTCAAATGTACATATTTATTACCTTCTTTAAAACATCCTAAGGAAGATTATTTTCATTGCTTTCTTGTCAAGTGGAGTGGTCGACCTATTCTAAAGATACTTGGATTAAAGAGAAAGAAAATCACTATTTGGATCCATCCTTATTGAACTTACTCTTCAGAGTCGACTTCTTTTCAACTAAGGGAGAATAATGGAGGATGGGAAAATCTTACTTCAAAAACTTGACAAAACATCAAGTCCAAAATTAATAATGCCTAGTATTACTATTAACATTTAGTTGCTAAGACTTAAATTATTATTAGAAGTCTAATATATGTTATTATTAGCACTCTTATGAGTTACTAGTATTAAAAGTTTATTATAAGTTTGTATCAAATATTTATTTTAATTTAACTAGGATATATTAGTTAGAGTTTCCTAATTTGATTGATTTCTTTTTGGAGCTCCATAAGTAAAGACTTGTATCAATTGGATAAACATGCATCAATTGAATACTTCTAAAATTTAGTTCTTTATTTGTTTTTATTATACGAAGTAGAGCTGCAGTTTTATCCTACACTTTGTCGAGGTAAGTTGTTATCTTGAATAAACTTGAAATATGGATTTTTGTTTGTAGCTGTCAAACACATGCAAACACACTACTACACGATTCCTTTGTGGTTGTTCTTTTTTTTTTTCTTTTAAGCGTTGTTTAATTCCAACGTTTTAAAGAAAATAATTGCCTCTTACTTCTCTATTTTGTTCATAAAATGGGATATAGTCACGATATTCTCACATATCTTGTAGTGCAATCTGATTTTTGTGGTAGCTGTTATAAGCTAAATAGTTCTCAGTAAAAGCTGAACCTTATGAGAACATTAAACACACTTCTCTGATATATCAATCTTTTCTTATTATTTCATATCGAGAATACTATTTCTCCTAAACACATTCACCTTGATATCTCACACTACTTTACTTCAGGTTATTCATTCTCCCTCATATTCTAAGTATGCTCGAATTTATTATAAACTCACTGAAAATGCAGCTCTTCCTTTTATTCAAAGTGTTCGATCAAATTTATAACTTGCAAGTTTCAATTGTGAGTTGTTTTATTATCAAATGGCATACATAGAAATAAACACAAAGTATATATAATTGGGCTGTATGGTGGATGATGGCTACATGCCAAAGGAGTTATGTGGACAATAAGGTTTGGTGACAGAGGAGATAAAGTGAAGTGATCATCTGAGAAAATTACAAGGCCATGTTTGAGAGTTAAGATAGGAGCTGTCCGTGTGCGAGTGTCCAATTACTTATTATGTTCAATGAAGACTCCAAACTGTGATTTTGTATAGGAATGTATCATAGATTTCAGTCTCTTCCTCCATCTCCAAAAATCCAAAAATGCTAATACTTTTTACATGAAGTGAGTTTCTCACATTTTTTTAATTTTAAGTCAATTATCAAACGTGTCTATTACATGTCATATAGATTTTATCGTGTCATATAGTTTTGTTACATCAGCACTGTTAATTATAGAGTTAACGATGAGTTATTTTTGCCACAAATTAAAAGTTTGACTATTTTGATGCCATTTTTAGTAGTGCTGCCTAGTATTATAAAATTGGATAAAGTTTAAAATTTATATTATAATTTACCCCTTGGATTCATATAGTTATATTTGTATTTATATTGCAAAGTAATTTTAAAATGACAAAATGTATGAATCTATTCTTAAAAAATTTATAAAAATTCAAATAAAGTCTTGAAATTTTGACATTTATAAGTTAACCTTTAACGTTAGCATATGTTCATAGAACAATTTAATTAATGTATGATAAAGATAAGAACTTATTCATATAGTAACAAAAATATTAAAGAGTCTATTATTAAGTTTATAACAAATAACAATAATTATATATATAAATGTTAATGTTAAGGGTAAATTTATGAAATCTAGAATATGAGGTGATTACCAAAAATTTTATAAGAATTTAAGAGTGAATTCATATATTTTGTTTAAAATAGGTTTTTATAACTTTTCCTATAGTAAAAGAGTCTAATTTAATCAATCAAATATCGCCCACTTGAAAACAATAGAGCAGTAATTTGTTTGCTAGAATCACGCTATGAAAATTATATAATTTTTGTCCATCGATTAAAAATAAAATATCAGTTAAATATAAACATTATTATCGAAAATGTGCTTTTAGCACGGAATAGAACTAGTTACTGTATATTTAAAGTTGTAAGACCTATGATGGCGCAATTAATTAGCAATGTTCATAAAGTCAGAACATATCTCTAAAGAGATGTTCATTATTAAATTTTTTACGTATATTATTAAGGACAGACTTGAACTTGTGGAGCATGACTGCTGTTAATTCAGGCAAAAATTTTAAAATGATGCAGCGAGTCAAGAATGCCGTGCTTAGGAATTCATGCCTTAGCTTTTTTGTTTGACACTGCTGTCTAGTTGACCATCATAAATGTGTTACGTGCGTATTGACAACGTGACATCTATAGGTGCGGACAGTCCTGTCAATTGTTTGCAGGATGGTAAACATGTTGACCAAATCCAAGTGAACGATTCTTTTTTTTTTTTTGATTACAAGGAAAATAAAAGCAGATACATCAAAATCTCGGAAAATAAATCTCGACCATATCCTCTAATAGGAATGGGAGGCACCTTGTAGGTGAAGTATGGAGAATGGACAACCTGTGGCCATAGGAATCTGCTGAATGGGCAAGCCAGTCCGCGCATCGGTTGCTCTCCCTGTAGATGTGACGAAGTCGTACAACTCAATTCCGTGCTAGGAGAGCATTAATCTGCTTGACGAGGGGGTCGGGAGACTGAGACCGAGCAGTGTGAGAGGAGATAGTGGAGGCCGCTGTGAGGGAGTCGACCTCGAGCTCCACTTTACGGAACCCCAGGTCCCAAGTAAGCTGTAAACCGGAGAGAATACCCCAAAGTTATGTTGTATGGGGCGAACAGCGACCGATATTCTGCACAAAACCACCTTTGGTGTGATCATGTGATGGCATTACGCTTTGATTCCATTCTTGACCAACTTTGGTGTGAGGGCATTACGCTTTGACTCCATTCTTAGCCAACTTTCGCCCTCCTTACTCTTCTTCGTCAGGACTGCTATGCTGACTTGAAGAAATATGGCTTTAAGTTATAACTCACTTTTTCTGTACCCTCGTATTAAACTTGATTTAGGATTTTTCTTAATTTCATAGTACATTAAATTTTGACTGTTAATTTAATACTTAATGGACGTATAAGATTTAATGTTAGCATAGAAGTATATATAAACTAGTGCTCTCGGTACTTTAATTAAGCCTTTGTTTGGTTGAGTTTATATCAGTAAAACTTTAATTAGTAGAATTTTTTTCTGCAGATCTTTTTTAAGAAGAATTTTTCTAAAAAGTCAGTATACTGTTTGATTGTCATTTAAAAAAGAGCTTTTTTAAAAGAGCTTCATACGGTAGACTGTTTGACAATATAAAAATAAAAAAAGCACTTTTAATTTTAACTATATTTTATTTTGTAATAAAAATTATTTATACATATAAATATTATTTAAAGTATATTAAATAATATGCAAAACATAATATATTAATTATTATATAATTTTAAACATATGAAACAAAAATGGAAATATATCTAACCAAATTTTTTATATGGATTATAACATAAGTAAAACTAATATAAAAATAAATATTAAAACATAAAGAAAAAGCCGAATAATATTATATAAATATCAAAATAAATATTCAAGTTGAGTAAATAATTAAACATAAGGATAAAAAGGACTAAAAAATAAACTCATTAATTGATCTGAAAAATCTACATGAAAAAATCATTTGAGATGCTTTTTCTAGGAGTTCGAAATTTGAGCTTTTTAAAAAACTATAATTTGGCTTTCAAAAAAGTCATATCTATTTAAAAAGTACTTTTTATTTTACAACCAAACACCTATTTTAAAAAAAAAAAGACTTTGTGATAAAACAAAGTACTTATTGATCTCCCAAAAGTTCATACAAACAAAAACTAAGTACAAATAAACAATACATAATGAATGTATTTACGTATTGGGCTATCCATCAAACTATCTGTTACAAAAAGAGTGTTTAGAGAAAGAAACTAATCTGCCATCGTTGAAAGTTTTCTTTCTATATCATAACAAATTTTGTTTAAGGTAAGTGATTTATTCACTTTATCTATATGATTATTATTATACTCAAGATTTGAATAGGCATGATTCATAATTTATGTATGATTTATGTATAAGATGTTCGAAAATTAAAAACAAAAAACTTACACGTGATATCAGAGTCACTAATTTTGAATAGATATTGGTTGGGTCGGTTGTGCTAGGCCCGAACCCAATCATAATGACCCATGGGCCGATTGGTCCATCTCTCAAGGACTGGTCTCACACCTATCGGCTATGCCAGGCCCAGGCCCAGTCCACGCATCCATGGCCCATTCGCAGGTGGAAGTCTCCTATGCATACGTAAAGACTTAAACCTAGCATCTGCTTCATATATAAGGTATAACTCTGCCATAATAAAGGTATGAGATCATAACCCTATTCTCTCTGTTTTTACAGCAGCCTAAACCCTCACAATAGACTGACTTGAGCGTTGGAGGGACTTATCGGGAAACAACCCCGATGTGCCTTCTTTATTTTGCAGGAACCTTCAAGCCGGAGCTCTCGTGAGAAGCAGTCAACTTCATGGATCCAAACGACAACGTGCAGCCTCGCCAGAACCAGGCTGAACCAGGTGCGATTTCTGGACTTTCCTATCTCGAGGTACCATCCTGTTATCCTACAAGCTTTGGGAAACTTAATTGGGCGAACGGTGAAGATTGATGCTAATACTCAACAGTCTCAAAGGGGGAAATTTGCAAGAGTGGCAGTGGAAATAGATCTATCGGAACCAATAGGACCTAAAGTAGAACTTGAAGGAGAAATAATTAAAGTGGCATATGAAGGCTTACCACAAATATGTTTTGCATGTGGGAGAGTTAGGCATGGAGCAGAGGTTTGTACCCACAGGCCACCGGAGACTAATGAAGCAACAGATACATCAGGTGGCAACTAGAACCTTGACAAAGCAGTAACATGCAAATCACAGCCCAAAGGGGAAGCTAAACAACTAGTGTATAGGCCATGGGTCTAAGTGCAACGATGTAGTAGACGGACTCCACTTCAGCCACAACAACAGGTAAGACAACGTAATACTGAGGTTGAGCATATAGGACCAAGTGGCTCTCATTTTTTCATCCTCTCGGGTAGAGAGAATATCGAAATCAATCATGACAGATATATTGAAAATGATCAAAATAAGACCAATGCGTTAGATAGACAGGCAAGAATTGGAACATCTGCGATTGGAAGAAATGGTCAGCCTCAAACGATTCTACACTAGAATTCATCCAAGCTTCCAACCAGCTGATTTTCCAAAGGAAAAGAGGTAGCCTAGCAGGAACAACAACAGAACGCCATGCAAATAATACCTGAGGAACCTGACGTCAACCGAACTCAACAGGGACCCATGTATGCAAAAAGCCCTCTCCCACGTAAAGACCGAAACCATGTTGCAATCAACATCCCTTCTCACACCGATCTAGTTTACCAAAACCCCTCATACCAGCTACCTGAGGAACACGTAATGGAGTGTGAGAATCCTGCGACGGTGATGGAGGGTGGTCTAAGGCATTCCAACCTACCTCAAAACCCACACTCCTACCCCCGAAGTGAAAGCAATGGAATGGTCGACGTGGAAATGGTTTTAAAATCACAGCAGGGATCATCTCCACTACACATGGAGAAGGACGAAACAGATCGTATAATTGAAGATGAAAGGTCCATCCATGTCTAAGCACGGTGGCATCCTTCCTCTATTACATCTTTTGTCGATAATAACTTGGAATTGTTAAGGTGCAGGTGGGAAGGCACTCAAGCCAGTTTTAATGCATTTCATTCAACTCCACAACCCATTATTGGTGGTTCTGATGGAAACAAGAATCAGTGGACGTCACGCTGATCTAGTCATCCGTAACTTGGGGTTCAAAAAATCATTCCAGGTATAAGTGAAAGGATACTCGAGTGGCGTATGGATACTATGGAAGGAGACAGTAGCTGTTCAAATACTCGTAGCTACCAGATAGTTTATACACATTTCTATTAACTAAAATGGAAACACATTTCTGTTTACCGCCATCTACGGAAGTCCACGACACACATATCAAAAATACTTATGGCAGGGACTGATGAAAATTAAGCAGGTAACTGACAGGGCATGGTTAATTGGGGGAGATTTCAACTCCAAACTAGAAGCGGGCGACAGGCGAGGAGGATCGAACACGCGACATATAGTAAACAAAGGATTTCAGGAGTGTATATATATATGTCAACTATAAGATCTTGGCTATTAGGGATCGAGATTCACTTATAGAAGGGGACACTTATTTTCACGACTAGATAGAGCTTTTTGCTCCACTACATGGCAGACCTTATTTCCCAATACAGTAGTTCATCATCTCCCTTTTCTAAAATCGAATCACTGACCTCTCTTAATCAGCTTCGGACAACAACATCCTAAATCAAACACCTTGAAACCATTCCGATTTCAGGCCGCCTGGTTAGCCAATGCAACCTTTAGCTCAGTCGCACAAAATTATTGGGCCTTAGATCACAACAATATCAGTGGATCTTTACGCAGATTTGCAAGTCAACTACAGAAATGGAATAGAGATGACTTTGGGAACATATTCCTCAAAAAACGTCGACCTTTATCCCGACTAGTAGGCATATAATGAGCCCTTAAAGTACGCCAATCGGAATTCCATACACAATTGGAGGTATTACTCAGAAAAGAACTCGAAGAAGTTTTGTGCGAGGAAGAATTATTTTGGCATCAACAATCGAGATCCAAATGGCTGTCACAAGGAGATAGAAACACGACGTATTATCATGCCACTACAACGGCCAAAAGGTGACACACCAAAGTCAGTGCTCTAAAGGATAAAGAGGGACAACTGATCTCAGATAAGATAGCCTTGTGGAGTTTGGCTAAAGAATACATGGAACAATTGTACACGGATGAGGAGAGTCACAAGGTACGGATCCTGCCCAGGGGAACGCTTCCAGCCCTACATTCTTCTGCACAATCGAGTATGAGAGCTCCAGTACAGGCGATAGAAGTGAAACAGGCAATCTTTGATATCGAGGCAAATAAAGCACTTAGGGTTGATGGATTCCATGCCATCTTCTTCCAAAAACAATGAGATATAGTTGGTCCTTCGGTAGTCAAATTTATTCAGAGCGTATTCAGACTGGAAGCATGAGACGCGGAGATCAACAAAACTATGATAGTTTTAATTCCCAAACTTCCATCACCTACATCCATTACACAACTTCTACCCATCAATCTCTGTACGGTCATATATAAAGCCATAGCAAAGATAGTGGTCCGCAGAATACTAGTGTAGCTTTGTTCCCAATTGGCATATTACGAATAACTTTATCATAGCTCAAGAAGTGATACACTCTATGAGAAAAAAGAAAGGCACATTCGATTACCTCACCATTAAAGTCGACCTTGAAAAAGCATATGATCGCCTAAGCTGGAAGTTTATACAGGAAACATTAGAGCTAGCGGGCATACCTGACTCACTCATATGTATCATTTTAAAATGCATCACCACGGCTTCCATGCAAGTTAACTGGGAGGGCGAATTATCAGAGTCGTTTAAACCTACCCAGGGAATTCACCAAGGAGTCCCGCTTTCGCCATATATGTTTGTTCTATGTCTGGAGCGGCTGGGCCATATGATAAGCCATGCGGTTGAGGCAGGATAATGGAAACCTATCACATTGAGCAAACACAGTCCTAAATTATCACATCTTTTTTTCTTGGATGACCTAATATTATTCACCAAAATCCATGATGATCAGGTGTTGTACATTCAAGACATCCTACACAATTTCTGCTCGATGTTGGGACAAAAAGTTAGCCAGGCCAAGACGAGGTGTTTTTACTCTAAAAATATATCACAATCTTTGGCTAGTGCAATTAGTCGAAGGTTGGGATTCCAACGTACAAACAATCTGGGTAAGTATCTCAGGGTACCGATTATCCATGAGCATAGTTCTAAACGAACTTACCAATATCTCATCGACAACATGCAAAGGAGGCTTAATGGATGGAATAGAAAACACCTTTCGCTTGCTGGTAGGGTTACACTAATCCAATCGGTGCTATCAGCTCTGCCCATCTACATGATGCAAATAGTACGTCTCCCTCGACAATTATGCGACGATTTGGAGAAAATCATTCATAGGTTCTTGTGGGAAGCAACAGAGGAACAAAATAAGACAAGGTTGGTTAGCTAGGAATAGGTGTGTAAGCCAAAAATGTCAGGCGGATTGGGGTTAAGGAAACTCCGAGTAACTAACGATGCACTACTGTCAAAACTCGGTTGGTTCCTAGTCAACAAGCCTAATGCGTTATGGGTTCGAGTTCTCGATGCAAAATATAAGTTTGATCGAAATCAATTACTAGGTTCCATCTCAGCTGCTGGAAGCTCCATAGTTTGGCGAGGGATTGCTTCAGTATGGGTCTATGTACTCCGAGGAATTAAATGAGTGGTGGGCAATAGAGCAACTACTAAATTCTTGGAGGATGTATGGGGGCAAGATGTTGGACCTCTTAGACACTGCGTAATACAACCTATTCTGAGAAAGTTAATCAACCTTACAGTCAATTTCTTTATAGATACCAATGGAGGCTGGAACTGGCACCTCTTTCAGTCACTCATCCCTAACTCAGTATGCATGGCAATAGCAGGTACACTACCTCCAAGCTCTATTTTGAGTCCTAATCGGTTGATTTGGGGAGCTTCAAAAAATGGCTTATTTTCTACCAAGTCTGCCTACAGTTTAATCGATAGCCAACTAGACAATGGTAGCGACAGAGACTGATCTAGACACTGGAAATGGGAGGGGCGGCCAAGGATCAAAACATTTCTATGGCTTATGACTTGTGGTCGTCTTCTCACAAACTACCAACAACACATTAGAAAATTAACCATAGAGCCCACATGTCAGGGTTTTGGAGAAACAGAAACATTATTGCATGTATTCCGAGACGGATGTAAAGCTCAGAAAATCTAGTGAAGATTCTCCACCATTGCAAACATAGACGAGTTTTTTGAAGCAACTACAACCAGTTGGATATCAGGAAATTTAAACCAACACACACAGATCTAAGGGTACTAATGGTCGTTAGTATTTGGTGCGGCTTATTGGTTTTTATGGTATTGGAGGAATAAATTTATTTTCGACACCCAATTCTCCTGGCCTACAAATCCCCATCAGATAGTGTTAGATTACGTCTAGTCGATAGAACAGGCCAAAGAAAAGTCGACAGAGCATTGTCGCGTCCAATGCTGCGGGTAGAGACCCTTGTGAGCTAGAGCAATCCTCCACCTAACTGGATACGAGTTTATACGGATGGTGCTTATAAAGTCGCATCTTCATGGGCCTCAACCGGAGGCATTATTAAAGACAGTATGGGATCTTGGATAGGTGGATTTGCGTATAATATTGGCTATTGCTCTATCGTTTCTACCGAATTGTTGGGGGTTTTGACAGGACTACAACTTACATGGGATCTCGAATATCGACGAGTGGAATTAAACGTGGATTCATTGATAATTATCAACATATTATTGTCCCCTGTGACTAAGCCCATCCAGTTTAACTCCCTAATACTGGGGATCCAAAACTTAATAGCCAGAGATTGGATTGTGAAAGTAAGTCATGTTTACCGACAGGCCAATAGAGCTGTGGATTGGCTAGTCAACTATACCATTTCTTTTGAACTTGGCATTCACATATTTCAAAACCCGCCTATAGGTGGCCTATCTATCCTACTAGAAGATATTTCAGGGGTATCATTTCCCTGACTAGTTACTTAAGATTAACGCATCTCCTTTTCTGATTAAAAAAAAGTAAGGATCATATTAATCTCTGTATCAATAAAAAAATGTTAATAAAACTTATTAACCAAAATAGCTCTATTTGCGATACCGAGTTAATTCTCATTGTTCTTAAATGTTTTTTCAACTTCACAGTCTTTGTCATTGCCTTCTTGTGTTAGTCTCTTTTATGGTCTTCATAGATCTGCGAAATCCATTTGTGTCGTATCTCGTGAAATCCTTAGGCATCATATGTGAAACCTAGTTTCTCCTTTTAGAAATATTACATTCTTCAATTTTAAAAAAATTGTAAAGGGAGTAAGAAGAAAGAAGGAATGCAAAAAATCAAATAAATAATGAATCCAGATTTTGATATCACGTAAAAAAAAAGGGATCCTAACAATTTAACAAAATAAGGCTCTTGGCATATGAAATTGATTATATATGAAATTGGGTCTT
>JANPWT010000001.1:7461805-7481039 GCA_024678245.1 Erythroxylum densum
ACTATATGTATTTGATAAAGTTTATTTAACTTTCTTATAAAGTTTAAATAGCATTCTAATAATAGTGACGATTGTATTATTATGATGTTTGGTCATATAATTTGTATATTTTATGAAATGCTATTATGAAATTTTATTAGTTGATAGAAATTAAGGGTTTTATCCAAGGTAAATCAATATTCTATAATCAATAAATATAAAGGAGAAAATTGATATACTCTTGTCACATATATATATTTATCCAAAGATGCTATATGTATTTGATGAAGTTTACTTAATTTTCTCGTAAAGTTTAAATAACATTCTAATAATAGTGATGATATGTATTGTTGTGCTTACCTAAAGGAAACCTGCAATATATTTAATGTATGTACTTCATGTCTAAATTTGTTAATTAGTGAGCATTTATATGTTTATAGTTATTAGCCTTCACTCTTATGCTTCTTTTGTTACCTTGTTCACTGATGTGAATTTCTCTTAATGGAGCAAACATGTTACTTTTCATTTGGGTGCTTTGGATCTTGACTTGGCACTATTTGAGGATAAGCCTTTTGACCTTAATGATATTAGTACAAAGGCTAAAAAGGCACATTATAAAGTGTAGGCAAGGTCTAATAAGTTATGCTTGAATTTTATGTGAATGACAATTGTTAACAACATTAAGTTTACTCTTCCTAGCACTGAAATTCATAATGCTAAATTTTTTCTTAAGCTTGTGAAATATAAGTTCCTTTCTATCAATAAGGCACTTACAGGGACATTTATGGCTGCACTCATGACCATGAACTTAGATGGGTCAAAGAGTATGCAGCAACATATCCTTGATATGATTAATATCACAGCAAGCCTTAAGACATTGGATATGACTGTAGAAGACTTCTTTTTAGTACAGTTTATCATAAATTCACTTCTTATTTAATATGGACCATTCCACATCAATTATAACACAATAACTGATAAGTGGAATATTGATGAATTGTCTAGTAAGCTTATTCAAGAGGAAGTGAGATTAAAGAAACAAGGAGTTCATTCTATTAGCTTAGTTGGTCAAGAAGTTGGAAAAAAATTCAAACCAAGGCCCAAGAAGTTTAAGAAGAAAGAACTAGCTAATGTTTTACAGATTGTTGATGGCGAAAGGAAGGAACAAAAGTTGGATAAAATGCCACTTATGTAAGAAAGAAGGACATTATCAGAAGGATTGCCTAAACGTAAGGCTTGGTTTGAAAAGAAAGGTATACATTATATTTCTCTATGCTTTGAATCAAACTTATTTAAAGTTCCTTCTAATATTTGGTGGTTTGATTTTGGTGTTACTGCCCATGTTCCAATATTATGCAGGGATTCTTTACAATCTAAACTACAAATCCAACTAGTAACTTTCTGTTTATAGGGAACTAACTAAAGGCCCCAATTGAAGGTGTAGGGACTTACAGGTTGACATTAGATATTAGACAACACTTGGATCTAATGAACACTCTTTATGTACCTTAAATTTCTAGAAATTTAATTTCTATTCCTAAACTTGATGCTAGTGGTTGTACTTTTAATTGTGGACATGATTGTTTCAATTTATGTAAGAATAATTTCTTTATTGGTTATGAATGCTTATGGATAGCTTATATAAATTGAAACTTGATGATGTTTTTTCTTAATCCGTATGTATTGTTAATCATAATGTTGGAATGAAACAACCAATGCCAAATTTTTAGAGAATGGTGAGGTTAGGGGAAGTGCTAAGAATCAAGTTGTAGATATTACTGAAATAAGGATTGATGTTTCATTATCTATAAATGTTCTTAAATCCACAAACATAAAAAATGTTGTTCCTACTTTGGAAGATCAAAATAATCAAGAACAACATTTAGATAATAAAGAAACACCCCATAAAGAACCTAATTTACCACCAACTCATACAAATGAACCAATTGGTATAAATTTAAATAAAATTGTAAGGGTTAGAAGATTGGCTATTTATGATGATTATGTGGCTTATTTGCAGGAGTCAGATTTTGATTATAGCATTGGTCATGATCCTATTTTGTTTTTACAAGTCATAGGTAGTAATAAGTCTGAAAGATGGATTAATGCTATGAAAGAAATCAATGGCTTAAAACAATGTCTGGGAACTTGTAGACTTGCCAGAAGGTTTTAAACGAGCTGGTTATGAGTGGGTCTTTAAGATCAAAAGTGACTCAAATGGCAATATTGAAAAATATAAAGCTAGACTTGTTGTCAAATGTTACACTAAAAAACATGACATTAATTATAAGGAGAGTTTTTCACCTGACTCAAAAGAAAGATTCATTGAGAGTATTTTAGCATTAGTGGCTCAATTTAATTTAGAGCTACATCAGATGGATGAGAAAACAACCTTTCTGAATGGAGATCCTGAGGAGGAAGTTTATATGGATCAACTTGAAGATTTTTCCATTAAAGGTAAAGAAAGTATGATGTTTAAATTGAAGAAGACAATATATGGACTTAAACAAGCTTCCAGTAAATGTTATATTAAGTTTAATAATACTATTACTTCTTTCGGTTATGAGGAAATCACTTTTGATTGGTTTATTTACTGGAAGATCAGTGGAAGTAAGTTTATATTTCTAGTTCTGTATGTTGATGATATTTTGCTTACTGCTAATGACTTGGGTTTGTTGCATAAGACTAAAGAATTTCTTTATAAAAATTTTGAAATGAAAGATAGGAGAGAGGCATTCTATGTAATTGAAATTTCAATATTCTGTAAGAGATCAAAGGGTTTATTAGGATTGTCTTAGAAAGTCTATATTGAGAAAATTCTTGAGAAATTTAATATGATCAAGTGCTCAACAGGTATAGTGCCTATTCAAAAAGGAGATAAGGTTAGTCTTATGCAATATCCAAAGAATAATGTGGAATATAAGGAAATGGAAATAATTCCATATGCTTTTATTATAGGTAGTTTGATGTATCTACAAACCTGTACTAGACTCGACATTAGTTTTGCAGTAGGGATGCTAGGTAGATATTAAAGTAATTTTTTTATTGATCATTGGAAGGCTGCAAAGAAAGTGTTGAGATATCTTCAAGGAACAAAGAATTACATACTCACTTATAAGAGGTCTGATAATTTTGAAGTGATTGGACATTCAGATTCAGTTTTTGTTGGGTGTGTTGATGATAGAAAGTCAATGTTTGACTATCTTTTCCTATTAGCTGGAGGAGCAATCTTATGAAAAAGTGTCAAACATTCAGTCATTGCTTATCCACTTTGGAAGCAGGATTTATAGCTTGTTATGAGGCTATAATTCATGCATTATGGTTGTGGAACTTTATTTTAGGACTTGGAATTGTTGAAATAGTAAGCAAATCGCTGAAAATTTATTGTGATAATTCTACAACAATTTTCTTTTTTAAAAACGACAAATACTCCAGAGGTGCAAAACATATGGAATTAAAGTATTTTGTTGTTAAAAAGGATATTCAGAAACAAAGAGTGTATATATAACATATTAGGATAGATCTCATGGTAGTAGATCCTTTAACTAAGGGTTTACAAGCAAAAAATTCAAAGAACATGTGTTTAAGTGGGTCTTGGTTGTATTGATGATTGATAATAATGTTTGATGATGACGTTTTAGCACTCTTGAACTCAATAATAATATGTTTCTGAATTCTTTTTTCATTACGTTTATGTATACATAATTGTTTAAATAAGAAATTTGTATGTATTTTCATAACAAATATGTGGACTATATGTTGTTTATATATAACTTATGAACCTAAACATAATAAGTTCTTAATGTAATAGTATTTGGTAGGGAGTATACTACTATACTGTGTATGACCGTCATAACTTGCATTATGTGATTTGTTATGTTGAGGTGTTTATGATGTTAACAGTTTATAAGTTTTAATGTCTAGCCAAGTACGAGAATGTGAGAAATATGACTTGATATTATGAACTATATTTTCTATAGGCTCATATTAAACTTGGTTTAGGATTTTTCTTTGTTTAATAGTATATTAAATCTTGACCGTTAATTTAGTACTTGATAGACGTACAAGATTTAATATCAACAGAGAAGTGTATATAAACTAGTCCTCACTCTACTCTAATTAAATACAAATAAAACAAATACAGAACAAACGTATCTTCGTATTGAGCTATCTATCAAGTTATTTGTTACAGAAAGCTTTCTCACTATATCATGATGAATTCTACTCAAAATAAGTGATTCATTCGCTTCATTTATTTGGTTATTATTATATTTCAGATCTGAATGGATCGTAATGATTTACGTATGATTTATAATTTATGTATTTGATTTTTAAATATTATGAACAGAAAACTTACAGCTCCAAGCCGACAAAACAGCTTTCTTGCTTTCCTTTTACAGAATGCTAAGTCTCGTTTAGGCTATTAATTCAAATGATACACCTATGTATGTTAAAAGATGGGCTAATTGAAGTGATTGTGTACATTACAAATCTTGGTTCTTTCTTTTGTTAGATTATGGTGGCCCACCCGCTTTTGTTTCAATTTACTTGTCCTCAATTTGGCACTCCCACTTCAGCATTTCTCATTTACACAAAGTATACCAAGTTTCGTTAAGGAAAGCAATTGATATTAAGTTATGGACAAAACCTACCAGATAGAAATACCAACATGAAATTAGTTCTTGTCATGGGATTTAGAGCTGAGATGGGTTAATTTCCTTTTGACTATTTGTTATGTAAAGCTTCGGTATGTTTTCTGGACGCAGTTATCCAAGAATGAGCTAGCGGAGTCCATATCGAGGATTTCTTTTTAGGACCAGAGGATTCTACGTGTAGCCACTTGGTCAGGTCCACCACTTTCTTTTACTGGTATGAGTGGTAGGATATGTTGGCAAATTCCTTCTGTCTGCTTTCTATTAGTGGAATACAAATCTCTCCCGGCAAAGCATTAAACAATTATGGAATCGATTTGTGGTTCTTAGTTGGCTTGATAATGTTAGGTTATTGAATTTGATAAAGCGTACATGCCACCTTTATAAGCTTTTATGGGTTTGATGAATATTGTGGATTCCCCGAGAAGGTTTCTTAGAGAAATATTTTTCTGCCGCAAAGACATGTTACTTTTGTTCATTTGTTAAGCCCAACCTCCTCCATTGGTGCAATTGGTCTCCATGCGGTTTTTGTGTCTAATTAGATTGGTTATAACTTGTATAGTGGCCATGAAACAGTGCATTCGTTTCCTTCGTTACCTCCATCCGTCCAATAGCTGTTGTGATATCATTTGAGTGGTTAGTGGAATGTCTTGTGTTCACAAATCCTGATTATAAAAGTATGGAGATCCGGTAGGGGAGGAGGCATCCACGTTAGGCTGTTAGCTTTTCTTGTATAGTGGATATCATATGCTCCTCCTCCACCAATTAATATGGTCTATGGCATTAGTTATAGGCCCTACAAGATTGGAGGCTTTTCGAGGGAAAGGTCATTGGTTGTACGAATACAAATTTTATGTAAGAAAGAACGAGCTACTTGCTTTGCCCCATCACATTCGTTAGCGCAGATCAGAAGAAACTGTTATTTCCTTGCCTTATTAGTACAGATTGTAATTCCCATGTTCTTATTCTTTTCATTATTACTAACACTAACACTATATACTGACATCCACCGATCTGAGAAACTGTCATATGAAGTAATAGATTACAAATGCATTCGCAAGGGGATTCTGTTAGAAATTTGCTTTGGGTCTGAAAACAAATTCTTAAAATAAACAAAAGAAATGTCTATTCTACGGACAGCTTTATAGTTTTAAATCCTACACCCGTGAGGTGTTATTAATTTATGTAATTAGTGAGTATTTTTATATAAGTAATTTGAGTACTGAATGGCTTATTGATACAAGAGCCTCCTATCATTGTGTTTTAAAGAGGAAATATTTCTCTAATTATAGGAATGATGACTTTAAAAACATCAAAATGGGTAGCCAAAATTTCGATAGCATTATTAGCATGAGTGAAATATGGGTTTAGGCTAATGTTGGGTGCATAATACTTCTAAGAGATGCGTGACACATTCCCGATTTGCACTTCTATTTTTTATATGCTAATATGTTTGATTAAGAAGGATTTTAACACACATTTAGAGATGGAAAATGAAAGTTATACAAGGGAGCAATGATAGTTGCTTATGGGGAGTTATGTTACACATTGCATAAGACACATTTGAAGGTATGTGGTGAAGAGTTGTACGTTATTGAACAAAAAACTTTTCCAAACCTAATCATCATATATTAGGGCATGTCATTAAAAAAGATATCAAGATGTTGGTAAGTAAATCTCTTATTTTGGTAAAAACTATTGTTCCTTTTGATCTAGGTGATCATTATTTGACAAGAAAGTAGCATCAAGTTTGCTTCCATAAAAAGTCTACCAAAAAGATGGTCAAATTAGAGTTAGTGTATTCAGATGTTTGTAATTCCATTGAGGTGGAGTCTTTAGGAGGTAATAAGTATTTTGCTACTTTTAGTGATGATGCTACACAAAAAAGCTTAGGCTTATATGTTAAAAGGTAAAAAGTCAAGTGTTCGAGATTTTTCAAAATTTCATACCATAGTAGGAAGGGAGACTGAGAGAAAACTGAAGTGTCTCCGAAATGACAATGGAAGAGAGTATAACTCTAAGAATTTTGTGAATTATTGTTCGAGATACGGCATGAGGCACGAGAAAATTGAACATAACACTCCACAATATAATGTTGTTATAAAGAAGATGAACATAATTATTGTGGAAATATTTCGATGTATACTCAAAATTTCCAGACTGCCAAAAATGTTTTAAGGTAAGGAGATCAAAACTACTATCTATTTGATCAATTAAGATTTATTAATTCCCTTGGGTCTTCATATTCTTGAGAAAGTATGACAAGAAAAGACCTCTCTTTTTCATATATAAGGGAATTCAAATGCAATGTATTTAAACATATGCTAAAGGAGGAGAGATGAAAACTTGATTCAAAGACTACTTGCATATTTATTAGGCCTGGTGATGAAGAGTTTGCTTTCAGACTCTACAACTGGAATAAACAAAAGGTTGTCAAAAGTAGAGATATAGTCTTCTATAAGCATGAGATGATTGCAGTTCTCATTCAGGGAGGTAGGACTACTTGTAATTTTTTGTTTTCTAGTGCTATTGATGTTTCTTTTATTTTTACTTCTTTTAATTAGCATATAGGTGAAGAGGGTGAAAAATATGAGCAAAAATATGATGTTAATGATCATGTACAACTTGATTGTAATAAGCTAAATGAGTCAAATTTGAAAGATGATGTAAATGATATTCATAAGAATAATGAACTAGGGGAGTAACTTGGTCCAGTGTTAGAAGATACCAATATCAATCCACACAAACCTTTATAGTCAAGGAGTGGCAATTGTAATTAAAGAAGATACATACAAACAAGAATGATGTCGATATGTTGACAAATGTGGTTTTAGGGAGCAAGCTTGATATTTGTATTAAGCTTGTTAGGATGGATTTAAATTCAACAATGGGGTGATATTTGTCTCCTCTAAAATGGGTCTAAGGAGGAGATTGTTGTAGATCTAACCCCATTTTAGAACAAATATGAGTCCAGTGCTCTTGGATGCCTTCCTCAATTGTAAGGAATGACAAATGGGTGAAGCTAAAACAAAAAATTGTTAAGTTTAAGCTAGTTTTAAGAGACATGCCCATGTCTTTGGAGGATACAATCACATATGAAGACTATGTATGTTTATGTGATTGAATAAAAGGTGAAAGACAAGAGTCAAATACACACACAAACTTGTGAAGGTTAGACATGTCTGTTTCTCTTATATATATGATTGTGTGCACATATGGTATAATTTATTACAAATGTGTGTAGATTGAATAAGGAGAGTTGAAGACATACATAACCAAGTAAGGTAAACATGCCCATGTGGTATTGTACATGGTCGTGTCCCAAGATCGTGTGACTTACTAGATCTGTATACATCCATGATTACTGGAAGATTAAGGGACAAGGTCACTGTACACGGTTGTTGGAAGATTAAGGGACAAGGTCACTGTACATGATTGTGTGAGTAATTATGTTCAATATAAAAATCCTATTTTAAGTATAAAAGGAGAAAGAGGTATTTGGATGCGAGTGAAAAGAATGATGAAAAAAGATAAAAGGTCAAGGTGTGAGAGGGTAAAGAAAATTTTCTTATTCCATAATTAGTATTATTGAGCTAGAAATTACCTTTGAGTTTGTTGTTTTGGGATTAGTTTAAGAGTAGTGGTAAGTTGGGAAATCAACTAGTACTTTACCCTAAAACTTGGTTGGGATTACTTATTGTCGTATTGTGGTGTGTTTCGAGCAAGATTCAATATATTAAAACTTGAACTCTTTTAAATTGTTATTTGATTTAGTAGATTTACTTATCGGTTTGACCCATAATTTTTCCCTACACTGAAAGGTTTTCTATATAGATTTGATGTTCTATTTACTTTTATATAGTTTATATTGCTTGGGTTGATTGCTTATTGCATTTTGGGTTGCTTGAGATCAATTGATTGTTTTTTATTGGCATTATAGGAGTTGTTAATGGAACCCTACACTTATAACATGTCCGATTTAGGAATACCACAATGAATTACCAATATCCGTCATCCTTTACTTATCAAATACTAATAGCTAATCTTAGAAAAATGATCCCTAAATATAATGTGTATTTAAAATAGTTTAATTGAGCATAAAATTTGATATGGAAAACTGGAGTTTCATGTAGTTACTCAATCAATGGAGATATGTGTTAAAGAGTAATTTGAAAGTTGATCTAGTTATACAAATGTTTTAAAGTCTAGATACGTGAATGTTTAAGTTCATTGTTAGGAGTTTAATTATGTTCATGTATTAGTTACATAATTAAATATTGGTCCATGTATGGTTTTGAGTTCATGGATGGCTTATTTATTTGGGTTCATTAATGGGTTTGTGTACTTAGATATGAAGAGTCATTTTTATACCTATAAATACCTCTTTGTACTTGAACTAAAATAATTCAAGTAATAGACAATCTCTTCTTCTAAGCAATTCTCTCCCCTATAAACCTCCTCACTTCTTAACAAAGTTGTATCAGAGTCAAGTTCTTTAAGAAATGACAAACAATAGTGGAGTATACTCATTTCAATTCCCTCACATAACAAAAGAAAATTATGAAAAATGGAATCTTCACATGAAAGTCGTGCTTGGCTCATAAGATGCTTAGGAGATTGTAGAGAAAGGTTTTATGCAATCTCAAAGTGAAGCCGATTTGTCTCAAAATGAGAAGGATGCTTTGGAAAAGATTAAGAAGAAAGATTAACAAGCCCTCACCTCATCCATCAATGTCTAGATGATTCAATGTTTGAGAAGGTGGCCGATACAACCACTTCAAAGGAAGCATGGTAGATTTTGCAAAGTTCCTTTCAAGGAATTGATAAGGTAAAAAAGATTCATCTCAAATCATTGTGAGGTGATTTTGAATCTTTGAGCATGAAGGAATCCGAATCAATCTTAAATTATTGTTCACGAGTGAAGGCCATGATGAATCAAATGAAGAGATATAGAGATCAAGTTGAAGATGTTTGAGTAGTAGAGAAGATTCTTCTTTCCTTGAACCTAAAGTTTGATTATGTGGTTTGCGTCATTGAGGAGTCTAAAGATCTAGACTATTTGACATTTGAACAACTAGAGGGCTCTTTACAAGCTCACGAAGACAAGATCAAGAAGAGGCAAGAAGAACCTTTGAAGCAAGCACTTAAAGCAAGGGTTGTGTTAAAAGATGATGATGGAGAAAGCAATCAAAGAGGAAGAGGATGAGGATGAGGACGTGATCGTGATCGAGGTCGAGGACGAAGTTATGGAGGAAGAAGCAAAGGAGATTATAACAAAACCAACAATGATGGAATCAATCAATCATACAAAGGCCAAAGAAAATCAAGAGGAAGAGGAAGAGGAAGAGGAAGGGGAAGAGGAGGTTACAATTTTAGAAAAAATGAGAGAAGGTATGATAAGTCTAATGTTGAATGCTACAATTGTCATAAATTTGGACATTTTTCTAGGGAATGTTATACTGCGCCTAATCAAGTTGAGAAGCAAGTCAATATTGTTGATAACAAGCAAGGAGACAAAGAGCCCACTTTATTGCTAGCACTCAAAGATAATATAAGCAAGGATGAAAGGACATGGTTCTTAGATAATGGAGCAAGCAATCACATGTGTGGAGAAAAAGGCAAATTTGTGAAACTTGATGAAAAGGTAGAACGAAACGTTTCTTTTAGAGATTCGTCAAAGATTCAAATTTGTGAAAAAGCCACCATTCTAATTTCTTCAAGAGATGGAAGCCATAGACTTATTAATGATGTCTATTATATGCCTAAATTGAAAAGTAATATTTTAAATTTGGGGCAACTTTTTGAAAAAGGATATAAAATCCACATGAAAGATTTTTGTCTTTGGCTTAGAGATCAACATGCTCAATTGATTGCTAAGATGTTTATGTCGAAGAATAGAATGTTTATGTTGAATATTAAGACAATCGAAGCAACATGTTTAAAGGTGGATGTGAAATATAAAACATGGTGTTGATATATGAGATTTGGACACTTGAATTTTAGTGAACTCAATACGTTAGGATATAAATAAATGGTCAAAGGAATGCCCTTTGTCAACCACCGACATCATTTATGTGAAGCATGTTTACATGGCAAGCATTCAAAAAGGAGTTTTCCAAAGGAAGCGGTGAGAAGAGCAACTACACCACTTCAACTTATTCATACTGACGTGTGTAGACAAATCAAGTCATTATCAATGTGTAAAAGTAGATACTTCTTACTTTTCATTGATGATTATAGTAAAAAAAACATGGGTTTATTTCTTAAAGTAGAAATCAGAAGCATTTGAAAGTTCAAGACACTTGTGGAGAATAAAAGTGGCTATACAATTAAAGCCCTAAGGTCCGATAGAAGAGGCGAGTTCATATCTAAGGAGTTTATTGATTTCTGTGAAATAAATGGAATCCGTCATCTGTTAGCATTCCTAAGATCACCCGTTAGCATTCCTAAGATCACCCCAACAAAATGGAGTAGTTGAAAGGAAGAATAGAACAATTCTTAACATGGCTTGATGTATGTTGAAGACCAAAAACATGCTTAAAGAATTTTAGGCTGAAACTGTTTCTTGTGCAATTTATTTGTCAAATTGGTCTCCAACGAGAAATGTCAAAGATCAAACTCTGCAATAAGCGTGTAATGGAATGAAGCTTAATGTTGCTCATCTAAGAGTTTTTGGAAGTATATCATATGTTCATGTGCCGCAACAAGAAAGATCCACTTGATGATTGAAGTGTTAAGCATGTATTCATTGGCTATGATCAAAATTCCAAATGCTATCGATTGTACAATCCAAGCAATGGAAGGATTGTTGTGAGCAGATATGTCGAATTTGATGAAGAAGTAATATGGGATTGGGAGATACAAGAATAAAGCACTTATGATTTTCCCATACTTTGAAGATGAAAAGCAAGAAACCACAACAAATATTCAAGAGACAACTCCACCTACTTCTCCAAATATGCCTCATTCTTCTTCGTCCAAGCACAGAGAAAGTTCAAGTGATGGAGTACGAAAAATCATGAGTATTTATGATATTTATGAACAAACAGAAGAAATTAATGATGTAAGTAATTTCTTGTCTTTTTGTAGACAATGAATCTTTGAATTTTAGGGAGGCCGTAAAGGAAAAAAAATGGAAGCAAGCCATGGAGGAGCCGATCAAGGAAATAGATCAGAGAAACAATACTTGGGAATTATCAACTCTTCCTAAAGGCCATGAAGCTACTGGAGTCAAATGGGTCTACAGGATAAAAAAGAATGTGAATGAAGATGTAGAGAAATATAAAGCAAGGCTCGATGCTAAAAGTTGCAAGCAAGTTGCGGATATTTTTACAAAATCACTCAAATTTGAAGTTTTTCAACATTTGAGGACAAGACTTAGAGTGCGAAAGAAAATTTCAAATTAAGGAAAAGGGTTGAAGAGTAATTTGAAAGTTGATCTAGATACATGAATGTTTTAAAATCTAGATATATGGACGTTTAAGTTAATTGTTAGGAGTTTAATTATATTCATGTATTAGTTACATAAATATTGGTCCATGTATAATTTTGAGTTCATGCATGATTTATTTATTTGGGTTCACTAGTAGGTTCTTATACTTAAATATGAAGAATCATTTTTGTATCTATAAATACCTATTTGTACTTGAACTAAAATAATTTAAGTAATATACAACATCTTCTTCTAAGCAATTCTCCTCTCTAAACCTCCTCACTTCTTAACAATATGCACTCCTCAAAATTCTGTTATTATGTCAGACCTCAAAATCTAATTTGTTTTGGGGGAGTAGTATTGGTCAGGCTAATCGCATTCAACTCTTTAGCTTTGGTCATAACTCGTGAGATTGCTTAGCTCCTAATCAAGGTTTAGCAAAAGTAACCACGGCCTCAAGTAAAATCACTTTCCACGTTCTATATATACAGAACAAACCTCAAGCGATACCCATGATAAATGTCCATCTCTTAACAAGTCGATTGGTTTAATTTTCTTACAAGGAGAAAACTTAGATTCTGCAATCACCTTCCCTTTCATTTCCTAATGCAATCCTTCCGTATAGCAATCCTCTGTTTCTTGGTCCTTTGCTTAGCGACCACATGGCAATGTCCAACGTGTTTCGCTCTTCTTTTTGTCTCCTTAATATCTTGTTTTGCTGTCTTACCTAGCAACTGGCTCATCCCCGGAGGCTTCGCATGGAGAAATTATAATCACCAAAGCTCACCAACACTTCGTGGTCCAATTGGTTGGCCTATTTTAGGTACTTTACCCGAAATGGGGTCACTTTCCCACCGTAAACTGGCTGCTATAGCTACATCTTTGGGTGCAACAAAACTCATGGCATTTAGCTTGGGCGCAACTCGTGTGATCATCAGTAGTCATCCAGATACAGCAAAGGAAATACTCTGTGGATCTTCCTTCTCCGACAGGCCAATAAAAGAATCTGCCCGACTACTCATGTTTGAGAGAGCCATCGGATTCGCTCCCTCTGGAAACTATTGGAGACACCTGCGTAGAATTGCAGCCAATTATATGTTTTCCCCTAGAAGGATTTCTGGTCTGGAGCCACTAAGACAACGTTTAGCTGATCAAATGATGGTTGAAGTGAAAAAGGAGATCGAGGAAAAAGGATTTGTGGCATTGAGAGGGATACTTCAGAAGAGTTCACTTAGTAACGTACTAGAGAGTGTTTTGGGAATAGGTGCAACTTCAGTCAGGGAGGAGCTAGGCTTCCTGGTTAAAGAAGGATTTGACTTAATTACGAAACTTAACTTGGAGGATTATTTTCCTTCAACTTTCTTAGATTTTTATGGAGTGAAGAGGAGGTGCTACAAGTTGGCAGGTAAGGTTAGGGCTGTTGTAGGTAATATTGTGAGCCAAAGAAAGAATGATGGAGACTTTAGCACTTCAAGTGATTTTCTGAGTTCTTTGCTGACTTTGCCCCGACAAGAACAGCTGAGTGAATCAGATATAGTGTCTGTTTCGTGGGTAAGCATCTCAGCATGCACGTGTTTAAATACAGACATACATACGCAGTGGTGTGATACGATAGTGGGCATTTCCTTTTTGAAGTTTTTGGTTATGTTTCCAATAGAATCATCATTTGACTCCAAAACCATAGCTGCGGTGATAAATATGATTGTTTCGCCACTTTATATGATTGCGCTTCCATATAATATTAGACGCTATCCTTATAGATTGGTCCTAGTGCAATCGAGCTGTTCTTGAGTATTGGGCAGGAGTTTGGATATTTCAAACATTTCCCACTTTCTCTATAAAGACGAGTATATGTACATAAAATTTATTCCAGGCAATGATCATTCTAAATTGAGATTTCTGATAATAATGTTTCTCTTGTGATGTTACATCCAGGAAATGATCTTTCGAGGAACAGACACAGTTGCGATACTTCTAGAATGGGTTATGGCTAGAATGGTCATTCACCAAGAAATCCAAGTCAAAGCACAACAAGAGCTGGACAACAACGTTGGAAATCGCAGGCAAGTCCTAGATTCCGACATCCCTAACCTTCCCTATCTGCAGGCGATTGTCAAAGAAGTTCTCAGAATGCATCCACCGGGTCCACTTCTTTCGTGGGCCCGCCTAGCTGTCCATGATGTCTATGTGGACAAAACCTTCGTCCCATCTGGTACGACAGCAATGGTTAATATGTGGGCCATAACCCACAACCAGTCAATCTGGAAAGACCCTTTGTCCTTCAAACCCGAGAGGTTCATGGACGAGGATGTGCCAATTATGGGATCCGACTTAAGGCTGGCACCGTTCGGGTCGGGCCGTAGGGTGTGTCCAGGCAAGGCACTAGGGCTAGCTACGGTGCATCTGTGGTTTGCGAGGCTTTTACACCGATACAAATGGTTGCCAGCAGAGCCTGTAGATCTCTCAGAGTGCTTAAAGCTTTCTCTCGAGATGAAGAAGCCACTGGCTTGTCTTGCTATTGATCGACCGCAATGCACAGTTACATCGTAAAACCGCCGAGTAATCGCTATTACTCGTAATATAAGGGGTTCTCTTAACTGCAAAGTATCAGTGTGTGATTAAGTTTGTGCAATCGAAAGTTGGCCGTGGTGAAAGCGTGTAATCTAAAGAATAATTATGAAGTGAAGTCTGTCATCAAATTACTGTTTCAACTACCTTGTATGAATTAACTTGCTATAATATTTTATGTACTTCCTGGTTTTCAAAAAGTCCTAACTTCAAGGTACTGTGTACGACTTGGATTTGGATGGGCCACGACTTTACGTAAATAAACCCAACCAAGACTGATTTTGGTTCTTGCATAGATTCTTTGAAGGAACTGGTAACAGAGGATTGGGAAACAAATGATAGTTGTTTGCCAATGGCATCTGTATATACTTGGACTGTCTTATTATGTGTCGTATAACTTGTATATACACATATAGATCGACGTAAGGCTTCATTAATGCTCTCTCTCTTTCTTGTTTCTCTCTTTTCTTAATTGGGTTTAACTAAGACTGATTATGAATTACTGAGGAAAAGCAGAAACTCGTGCAAGTGAGCTGTGGCCTGTGGACGTTCATTTTCTAAAGAATAAAATTTAGATGAGCAGTTGAGGTATCTATTGGCTTCCAGTAAAATAGGTAGTGATGAGCAGGAAGATGGAATCGAAATCATTTATGCGTCAGATATATTGTGGCGGCCGAGAGAAGTTTTCAAGAGATGCTCTCTGGTAACTTCTAATCATCAGTGGAAAACTTTAGTCCGTGATATGCAATGCCCCGTCCACTAAGCAAAGTTTCCATTTTCCAAATGAGGCATCATTCCATGAACTATCCTAAGGTTGGTGATTAGTGAAAAGGAGAAAGGGATAGGCAGGAGTGGAGAAGTGGGTGGAGACCTTCTTTATATAACAACACACCAGTTTCAACAAACCACTACATAAATATAAACCCTATCTTGCTGAAGCATCTTCGATACAATAAAGTATGTCAAAAACAAAGGGCAACGCTTTTTAACAAAAACCCAGTAATCAAACAATAGTGCAGAATACCAAAAAAAGTAACCCGAAACTAGGTAATGTATGGTAGCAATGACCTGTAAGTGGTGATCTTTTTGCAGTTCCGATTATAATACTGAAGAGATTGCCAGTTTTCTTCTTCTTCATTCCCAGTTTTCACCATGTTAATAAAAAAAATAAAAGAAAGAGCGAGAAACCTCTTTGATGTAATGATAGAACTGAATTTTTACGAAGTAATAGTTCTTAAAATTGAATACAGACTTCATTAATTTGAGACGCATGTCTGTACACCTTTTAAATTGGTAAGACAATTCTAAAATAATAAAAATGACGCTGGAAAAATTCACGTGACAGACTGATCAAATAAAAAGAATTTTAAGCCATAATTCACCTTTTTTTTTTAAGCTCACCGTGTATTTTAGGCGGGTCTCAATTTATAAGAAGACGCCTTTAAGTCATCCACTCTCAGACTAATCCCCGCTCGTACTGGGTCAGCCCGTAAGGAGTAAAGTACTGGTCAAATAAATTTTTTCATTTCCAGGACTCGAACTTGAGATCTCTGATTAAGGGATGAAAGTGCTGAACCACTCACACCAAACTATTTAGTTCCATAATTCACCTTATAAAGAGAGTTAATTACAACAAACATTGGAAGCCCCACAAAGTCTTTATTACAAGTCATTAGATTCTAAATGACCGGACGGACCAAAGTCTATTGCTCCTTAAACTTGTGAATAACGGGCAGATATTTGATGCAAAACCCCTAAAGTTAAGGCTTTTTTAAGGATCCAAATCTCTTCCAAATGTTAAAAGCAACGAAAGGCAAAAAAGTCTGCCCCTTTTTCTTGCACCCACCAGGACACGCACGCATATAAACTACAAATTAACGTCAAAATGCTCCACATATAGTGTTTGGTTGAATTGGGACCCCCCACCCACGCGAAATGTCCTGACGTGGTACTCTACTATAGATCCACAACTTGCACAATCTTGTATAAAAAAGCAAGCTTTTGCTGCCAAATCATGCAATTGGATCTTCAAACCTTGGATCTCTGTCGATCTTTTATTGGTTGGATGTGTTATTAATTTAAAATAAAGCTTATATAGATTATGAAATATCGCCATCTTTATCATATTAGCCTTTGCATTTTAATATTTTTTTAAAAATGTAAACAAATTCGTATTGTTAGTTATAGTATCATATTACACTTTAATATTTTCAAAATTGTACTAATAGCTAACATCCAACATTTTTTAATTCTTAATAGTGGAGCCATTATGCAACTTAAGTGGCATTATATCATTAAAGTATTTATATTAAAATATTGATCAAAGCTGTAGTTCAATATTTTACTGAATGTTTAAATAAACCCCTATTCTTACCACTTTTGCACTATAATAAGAGTATAATTAGTATTATTTTAATAATATTAGAAATAATAGTAAGTCCTCAATATCATTTTAGTAACTCTTAATTGCCTTTGGCACTTCTATAAACAACCTTTTTTATTTAGAGATAGAAATTAGTTTTCAATTTGCAAAAGTTCAACGTAATGCAAGTCCCCATTTGGCTTAACAATCTTAACTTAGCTTTGAATATTAAACAACTAAAGGTTTGTGTTATAATGTGACAGAAATTACTTCTATCCCAACCAAGGATTCTTAAGAACTTGGTAAGGACTATCTAATTATTAATTGAACGAGGTTTAATCACAAGAGGAAAGTTTTTAAGTCTTCCCCCTAGCCATGTCTTTCATCTATTGGAACATTGATTGTGGGTATCTTGATGTATGTAAGTTTTAATTAATTAACCTCGATAATCTACAAATGCATGGATCGTTCGCGTAGTACCTAAAGTGTTAATCCCACAAGGAGGGATAATCTAGTCCTAAAAGCTAAGGCCAAAACAAATCATAGAAATTCGAATATCACGAAACTAAAACAAGAATGCAATTCAATTCAAGAATCAATCACAACAATATTAAAAAATTAGCAATTGCAATGCACACTCAAGAATCAACCTAAAGAACTACCAATTGAGAGAAAGTGGGTTTTACCTATCTTTAACGCTAACTTAATCAATTGTGAATTACTGGATTATTGGTTCTAGACGATCATTTGGTTACTCTATCTCGAGTTATAACCATTAACCATAATTTATAAACCTTAATCAGATTGTGAAAGTTGCAGTATCTCAATTTACAGTCTATCCAAAACTCTAATTAGATCTGAAGTTGTCTAATAAATTATCGGAAACTATTGCAAGATCTCTCTTCACACAATTTACCGATTTGATTTAATTCTCGTTCTATTAAATCACCTAACTCTCGTTAGCCCAATTTGATTATTTTTCACTCGATTCATCCTCTTAGTTTATCACCGAATTATGCAATTGCTGAAATTAAATCATACTAACTCCAGTAAAATATAAACAATTAAATTTCATTAAATCAAAAATAAAATCCCGAAGCTGAGTTTAGAATATAATCAACATCCACAAATCCTATCATAAACTACTATTCCAATTTTATACAATAATAAAATTGAAAATAATAGGAAATACGACATTGAATGGATGTCGGGAGGTAGCGATGTCGAGAAACTCCTGATCTAGGAAGTACGTCGAGTCAACTTTTTCTCCACTTCTCTCTTCCTTCTTCTCCTCATTTATCTCTTGAAAATTCGCTCTAGGGTTTCTCTCAAAAGTAGCTAATGCAAAAGCTCTTCCTCTCCTTTATCTTATTCTTTAAATACCTTTTGTGTTCTGAGTAGCCCTAGGTTTTTTTGGGGTCAAAAAGATCTAAAAAATTCCTCGAAACTTGACATTTTTTATTGTCTATACATTTGCTCGACGCAGGCCACGATCCTGGCCTTGCATGCCACGATCCTGGACCACATCCGAGCCTTTTGTCAGGATCGTGGTAAGCAGGCCACGATCATGGACCATGTCCTAGGCTTCTGTCACGATCGTGAGTTATTATTTCGGCTCGAATGTCTACAAAACTTCTACATTCTTCGATGTTGACCTTAAAACACTAAAAAACACATCAAGGTATCTCAAAAACATAATAATTAAGCTCAACGACTTGTACTAATCCATAAAACACTTAAAACATAAATAATTAACAAACTAACACAATTCTAACCTAAACACATACTAAATGATTGAATTAACAGCTAAACACATATCAAACTATGCCCTAAAACATGATACAATTTATACTTGTCAACATCCCCACACTTAAATGTTTGCTTGTCCTCAAACAAACAAAACAACAAAATCACACATCACACAATGCAATAATGAGACAATGGCTTCAACTTCATCAAATAAATTTAACTTTAAACACAATCATTTTAGTTATTCCAAATTATTATCATGCAAAATCCGTGTCTAAGAGCTCTGGACTAAACATACACATTAATCAAGACCCAAATGTCATGTTATTCACCCTTTTCAATTGTACATGCACATTAATAATTATTTAGTCATTCAAACTTTGTAACTACTCCTAAGTACGTTTTCATGAAAAGTCAAGCTATTTATAAGTTCGGTAGGTTTTTATTAGAAAATAATTTTTTTATTTACTTGTCATAGACATGGACCTAGTA
>JANPWT010000001.1:7487226-7500734 GCA_024678245.1 Erythroxylum densum
GTCACCAACTTGTTTACATTTCTTATTGCTATCTGAAACTAAAATGTCCTTACCTCCAAACCTAGAACATGAAGAAAACAGGCTTTAACCGATTGGAGTACACTGAGTTCTTTCAAACAGCTAAGATTTAAAAAAGCGAAGATACCTGCTCCAGCTTATTGACAAATTCTCTTCTGATGTCCAGAACTAACTCAACAACACTTGGGTTCACTAAGTCTGGTGGAATGTCAGTTATGTTGGTATGAAATGCAGAAAATTTATATCATTAAACCACCAAATATTCTCAAATTCCTTCGAAAGTGATTGCAGAAATCAAAATAAAAGGAACCAAACCACGATGAAAAATCACACATACGTACAAAAAGCACAAAACCCAGATGAAAAATCACACATACGTACAAAAAGCACAAAACCCAGATGAAAAATCGGTGTTCCCAATACGAATTTGCTATTTCATATCTTCCACACTTGCCGACATCTTCAACTTTAGGTACCCAACACTGTCGAAGCATCAGGACAAATCTCACACTTCTTCAACCGTTTTCTCAAGTACGTAATCTGACAAAGCTTGACTCCCATCCCTTCTCGCATTTAGCGTCGTACTCGAAATAGGGAGTCTCTGATGGAGAACGAAAATACTTGTAAATCGGAAGCAACTAAGAGACTCGTACAAGATCCGGAGCATGTTTAGTGTTTGAACAAAGAGAGAAACACAGAGAGCGGTACAAGATCTGAAGCATGTTTAATGTTTGAACAAAGAGAGAAACAGAGGGAGCAGTCGGTAGAGAAATCCTTATTTTCGATTTTGCTTTTTTGGATTTTGTTTGTAAAAGGATATAATTGGAAATATAACTTAAAATTACGATACATTATGTTGAATACCAAACACTGTAATAAGAATCTATCAAAATTTTCTATTAAAATTCTTATACGTATCCAAACATGTAAATATTTTTACTTTCTTATGGATTTATTTTCCTAAGAATCAGATTCTAAATTAACTTTACTTTCCTGTCAACCAAACGGAGCCTTAAGGTTAGATACTTCCGAAGAAGGGAACAAATTAAAGTATCACTCCAAGTGTAAGAAGTTAAAGCTTTGTAACCTATTTTTTATTGATGATCTTATCTTGTTTTCTATAGTGGATGATAAATCCTTTTTTAATCTAGTGGATGCTTAAATTCTTTTAAGGAAATTTTACAGCTCTCGATAAAAAAGGAGAAAAACCACTTGCCATCTCTTCAAGTGCTTCTCACTTAGCAGCTTGGCCCTCTTCCAGTACTAGTTTAAACTCTAAAAGACCTCTTTCACTTTTATTAGAATCCTAATCACCACAAGAAAACCTAAGTATAATGAATTTCTTCCTTTTAGTGACAAAATCTAAATGAGGCTATCAACTTAGTGTAACATAAGCCTCTCACTAGCTGCTAAAATCTAACTCATCAATTCTGTTTTAAGCAACTTGTACAATTACTAAGCATCCCACTTAATGCTACTTATTGGAATTATTAAACCCGCTGAGAAAATTTCTCCAGTATGGTGATCATAATAAGCATGCTTTTGTAAGTCAAATGGATAACCCTAAGAATAAAGGAGGATTATAAATCATTCCCATTCAATTTCCAACAAAATAATGATTATTAAGAGACTATGAAGGCTTTTAGTGGATAAAAAAACAATATGGGTCAAATAGGTGCTTGAATAATATTTAAAAATGACTAGAATTTAGTCTAGACAACAAAATAACTCCCTCTTTTAGACCTGTTATAAATCATGAAATAGGTGAGCTTAGTGAGACAGGAGCTAGTATATAAGATTGGTGATGGAACTAACACAAACTTTTGGTTTGACTCTTGGACTTAGTTTGGCCCTATAAGGGACACAGTGGATTTAACTCACCTTTATCAAATAATACCTAACAATGCCACTATAAAGGGAGATTTTAGTAATAAAACTGGAGTGTTTGATTAAATTTTCAGATATCCTATTATAAAATTTCTTTTAAATGTCATTATGAATCCAGACAAAATGTACATTATCAGATGGAAAGATTCACCACTTGGAATGTTCTCTTCTAAGAAGTGTAGAGATATCCTTATACCTCAACTTCTTTCTTTCCTATGGAGAAATCTGGTTTGGTTTAAGCAACTTAGCCCTATGGCTTATATTACTTTCCACTAGAAGGAAACTACCTATTGCTAATAGGATCATATGTTTCTTGTAATAGCCCATTTTTCATACTGAGGGTTAGAACCCTAGAATATTGCACATGGCCATATCATTAAGAATTCATGAATTGCATTTCATTCACATGCATATCATTCACATATACATATGAATTATGAATTAGTATACATTGTAAAGATAATATATGCACTCAATTGATTTATTATGGGGTATGAAAGGTTTAAAATGATCATGATATGTATTGTGTATTGTTTCTGCCTTGCATTTTGGTTTGATTGATTACAAGTAGTAAATTTGGAAGTAATTGGTACAATTGGAAAATTGATTAATTAAAATGTACATTTGGTCTAGGAAAAATGTCAAGTGGTAAGACAAATTGACACATGCAAAATTAGGATGACTAAGCCTATAATTGAGTGACATTTGGCATAGATAAATGAGTGAAATTTGGCATAGCTAATTAATTGAGAAATGACATTAATCATGGAGTGACAAATGAACTAATAACTAGGTGATAGTTGGCAGAACATACATAGGATAAGTGACTTACATGCCTAAGGAAAAATGTTAATATAAGATGGTGACACATAGCATTTGATGTGTCAAGTTTCTGCAAGAGAAGTTTTAGCTTAGTTCATTCTTCTCTTTTCCACTACTCTCACCACCGAAACCCTCCCAACTTCTGTACCTTGCTTCCATTTCATTCATACTCACTACAAGATCCATATAAGAAAATCTGCTCAAAGATAGCTGTAATCTGTTATCATCGTTTTACTTTTGCTAGAAACATCCTACTTTTATCTTGTACTTGGATGATTTTACATGTATAGAGAGCTGAATTGGCTTAATATCTGAGTTGGAATTTGAGCTAGACAAGTAAGTAAAAGATTGTTCTCTATGGCATGTTATAATAAAAAGTTTATGATGATGAAATTGGGATGAATTGTATATTATATTAATGATAAGGTTGTGTTGGACTAAGATAGTGAATTGGAAAGTTTTTGTTTTGTTTTGATGCATGAAAGAAAATAGTTATGAGCTACCAAATGAATGATTTTGAGTTAGAATTGGAGATGAGATTGGTGAGGAATTAACATATAATTAAGGAATACTTGCGGCATAATTTAGGAAATATTATGAAGGTGTTTTGAAGTTGGAATAAAGGTGTTTGAATATGGAAAATCATAAGAAAATGGGTAGTCCATGATTATGGAACTCATCCCATGATAGTGGGCAATGCATTAGCTTCTTTCATGATCGTGGGAAGGTACGCCACGATCATAGGTAAGATTTTAACATGGTAAAGTTTGTTTTGTGCAATTGTTAAACCACATGAGGACAAAACACTTTATATTGGTGTATTTGAACTTGATTGAGGCTTGAAAATGAACCTAGTTTGATGTTGGATTAAGTGGTTAAGGGTTTGATATATTTAGGTTGTTAATTGATGTTAAAACTTAAGGAATGAACTGTTTTGATATCAATGTATATGACTTTGGAAAGTATGAGTTGTTAATGATATAAAGATGTTCTTATGAATGCAAATATGATTAAAAGGATATGAATAATGTGAACTAGGTATAAATGAATGAGAATTGGAAAATTATGAGAATACAAAGCATTAGACAAAAAAGAATGGTGATTGAATGAGTGATGAATTTGGAGTAATCAAACTTACTTAAGGCATAACCTAATTGAAAACAAATTATATACAAGCTATAATATTTGAATGATCAAGACTTGAAATTAAGGATACATACTCAAAAAAAGTCAATTAAGCATGCATTGAACATAACACACATATATATGTGTATAATTGAATATCCATTTGATTAAACAAGTTAGTAATATGTAAATATGTGTGTATTGCATGATATAGAAACACAATTTGAGTGTCCACATCAAGACATTGTCGGATCGTCAAGGCAATAACTTATATGGAGCGTACTGTGAGTTAACCTAAATGTTTTCTCACTGTGATTGAATTGTTTTTTATTTTTGTCAATTAATGAAATTTCAATGATATGATTGTGATAATTTCATATTGGATGGTCCGAAGAGTTTGATATTCAGGAATGTATTGGAAGTGTTTCCAAATTAAATGTGCAATATGAAATGTGTTCGCAACTAAATGTTGAATGTCATACTTAGATCCGATGAATATAATAAGTGACTGTGCACGTTAAATGAAAGTTATGGATAACATATTTTATGAAATGATGTATTTCATGGCATTGACGTGCATGATTAGGCAAAGGAGTTGTGACTAGAGCAACCAGTTTGAAATGAAAGCTAAAAAATGCACACAAAGAGCCACAAGCTCAGTGATTAATGAGTCCAGTATCTGCTAAGGGGTACGGATAGTAAGTGAAATGAGCCTGGTATCTACAAAAGAATATGAGACAGTTAAGGCGCTCAATGAAAACAAAATAGGAATGTAAGTAGAGTTTTTATGTGCATTGCATATACATTTTTACATGTATTATGTGAATAACTGCAAAGAATGACTAAATTAAGATGATATAATGATATGCCATGTTTGTGTACATGTGGATGATATGAATGGTTGAAATGAATGATGGGATTATTCTAAAATAACTATATGAAATGTTTGTATTCATATGGGCTTGTTGAAATATGATGTATACTATGATTAGGTGATATAAGGGGTTAAATTCTGAATGATGTAAGATACTGCTTGAACTATATTTTACACTTGTGATATTTATGATCTGTTTTGAGTAAGCACATCAATGATGGTTCACTCATTGAATTCGCAAAACTCATTAAAATTGCAAATGTTAATTTTCAGGTACTGAGGAGACCCAGCGTAGAAGGCAATCTAGTAGCAGTCTAGTATTGTCAATTATGGAAACAAAAAATGGCTCAAATGTCTAGTCAGCTGATGTCTGGGGAGTTTAGTTAGAATGTTTTCAGTTAGCCTCTCATTTCATGTAGAACTTTTGTATAAAGCAGTAGACCCTTAGATGTTTTTGTAATGTAACTATATGGATTATGGAAAGTAATGACAATGTAAGCTTATGTTTGTGAATGAAATAAGGAAATTTAGTCTTTTGAATACTTGTGTACTATATGATGCCATAATAAGTGACTATGATTGCTTTAACATGCCATTCTCATAGGCTATGTTCTTAAATATCCTCTGAATGTTCGGGCGTATACTCTATGATAGTGGGGTGTTACATTTCTTAAGCATTTTAAGCACTTGTCTACTATATAGAATAGAGGAAGAAACTTTAGATCCCCTCTTTTTCTCAATGTTGTTATTCTAGCTTTATTTGGAATATCATGTTGCAAATTGGTAACTTCCCACCCTCTCCCTCAAGTTGGAATGAGATAGTGGTCTGCTCCTATCATCCTTCTCATTTTGGTATTTAAGACCATACAATTCATAAGATATGCTTAGGGAATATCATTCACTATTGTTGGAAGGAAAGGAACTCACATATCTTTTAGTAATAATATAAGACCAAGGAGCTAGTTGTGAAGGAACTAGTAATGGCCATAAGATAACAACTTTTGGCCTAGAGTAACTTATTTGTACTTAAAACATGTCCACTCGATGGAGACTAATATAAATTATGATGTCCTTAAGTATCAAGCAAATATACTACCAACCTTAGTTATTGGGATAGCTGAAAATTAAGAGAATAAATATTCACCTTTAATATGCCAAGCTTTAAGGCTTAAACACAACTTACAAAGTTATATTCATTAGCAAAACAGTGTATAGGGGAACATGTTTTTGGCCCTTTAGCTTTTTGTGATCCTTTTAGATCTTTGGTTTAATGAAATTTATTTTAAGTTTTCAAAAAATACTAAAAATAAATGGAATTAAAAATAATGTTAAAGAGTACTTATATCTTTTATGAAATATTGAAGTTAAAAATGACATCTTGGACCATTGTATACTTGATACTCAAGCTTACAATGTGGGCTTGTAAAGTATGATGGTGTGAGTTTGATGAATTCCCAAATGTAATTAGGCTTAGGTTTTACAATTAGTCTCAGACCATATCTTATGATATATGTTTGAGGTTAGACTTTTAACCTATTGCATGAAAACAAAAGTTGAGCTAAACTGACATGTTATAGTCATCAAATTAAAAAAGTATGCTCATTTATGCACATATGAAGCTTTTGTCCATGGCAACAAAATTTTAAAATAGATTCTTCTTACAAATCACCACATTAATTATTCTCCGTTTGATGTTGTTGCCTTTCTTTAAGCTTAGTACCTTAACTTTTTGTATTACAAACACAAGACCTTTAATTTCTCTTCTATATCTAATAATTCCTGTAAGTTTACTTCATATCCTTTTGTTCTTCTTTTCCATTGTATCACTTTATTAGAACTAAAAGTGGTTGGCTATATTAACATCATATGGACTGTGGACTCTAAATGTTGATTTAATTTTAATTTCATCCATATTGTGGGAGCAAATTGAAGTAATAAAATTTCTAAATATCAAGTGAAAAGATGTAAAGGAAAAATGCAAAAATATTATTATAACTTAAACATTATAACTTGATGATCAATAATCTTATTTACCATAAAAAAAATTCTTAGCTCCCTATGTTAAGTTATAATATAATCAACAAAGTCACAGTAATATGAGCATAATTAACAACCTATAAAACATAAAATAGGAACTAAATAAAATAATTAACAAATTCATAATTGCAAGAGCATAATTAACAACCGTGAAACATAAAAATAGGAATTGACTAATGGTCAGTTTCACTTATTCAAATTAGATTATCGTTAATATCTCCTTTTAATCTTACTTTAATAAGGTACTCATTCCCATAATATGCTTCAACTTGACAAAAACTTGAAATTTCAATGATTTAATAAGAATATAGTAAACTTGGTCTTCAAACTTACAATATATATGTTCAATCAGTTTTTTTTGTCAACATTATATTAAGGGAAATGGTAGTGTATGTCTCTATGCTTTCTTCTTCCATGAATAATGTAATATCCCACCTCCCATAAATATATTTTTGTACACACACACACACATACATATCTGTTACTTCCACCCTCATCTTTCTTATTGTTCATTTTTAGCCCCTAAGGTTACTATTCACAAAGCCATCCTCTTTCTTTGTACTACCGGTGACTTTAACTAGCCATCCATATCTACCAATCAACTCCTGTATTCAAGCTTTTGATAACCATACCTATTTTACCTTATAAGAACACCAAAATTATCCAAAAAAAATATAAAAAAATAGAAAAAGTCAAAATTTCAATTTGTTGCCTCTGATAAGTGTTGTAAACCACCACTACCACCACCATCGTTAGACTCTTCTCGATGTCAGGAGAAAAAGTCCCATGTTCTCGATTGAAGAAAATAAAGGTTATGGCTTTAAAATAAATATTCGTTCAATTCGTTGAGATTTGTTGACAATGTAAGTTTTTTGAAATTATAAAAGTTGTTCTACTAATCAAGAGATTTTTTAGGTATAAAAATTGATGAATTCTAAGATTGAAAAATTTTCTAATTACTGGATGAATATTCTTATAACCATAGGACTATTTTGATGACTAGAGGAATATTCCAATCGCAAAAGATATTATTCTAGCAACCTTTTAAAAAAATTATTTCAGATAATTTTGAAAACTCGTTTATATCATTTTCCCTTAAGAACCATAGCAAAGTTCCTAATCATTTGTAAATTAAAAATCTCAAAAGGATTAGGTAAGAATAGGATCGAGGGTCAAATTTCATAATTGGTCCATCCTACCAAACCTAATAAGTCCTAGGTTATTAATTAATTCTAATAACTTGTAAACGATGCTGATTAGGGTATTTTGTTTCTTATTTAATAGGTATATCAGGAGTGAGACCCATATCTCAAGGTTCAGACAGACAAGTAAAATAATTAGGTAAGTTTATATCTATCTACCGATACTGAATCCATACTCTCTATTGAGTATGTTTCTAGATTAATATGATTGATGACATGATTAAGTCAGGATATATGCCCCTATCCTTATGCATGTGGATGTATGATGTATAAATGGTGGAGGTAAAATCGAAAATTGTAGAAAATTGGTAAATAAATTAAACGGATTCACTTTTCCAGCTTGCACTACATCCAGTCCTGCAACCCACTGCATGCTCCAATGTGTGCTCGTACATGCCAGCCACACAACCAGAACGCTAGTTATTGAGAGCAAGAGACGTTTCCGGTACACAACAATCCGAAAATTTATTCAAATTCATGTACTGGACAGGAAAATTCAAATTAACATGAAGCAGTTGACACTAGTGCAGCAAGAAATGAACATTTCTGGGGAAAGAAAAGCTTAAATGACACTTCCATTTCTGTCTCCTTCGAGGAAGCTCATCATCAACTCTGCATCAACCAGAAAAACAAGAGTAATGAAACTTTGATTTGAAAAAGGACAAAAACATTATTTAACATTGTAAATTAAACTTCGTAAATAATCCATTCATCTTTCTTCTGAGAGCCACAGAATCAGTTTAACCTCCATGTTAAACCAGCAGTGTAAACAAAGTAATACAACATGGCTTATCAACTCTACAGTGAGTACATTGCCTATGTGTTCAGTAAATTTAAAATGCACATTACTTTAGCCAAGAAAACTAGCATGACATGAAAATGATCCAAATACAAAAAATACCAGGGATCAGGAAAGATTGGTATCCAAGGGGAACACACATATTGCATTACATTTGAATGAGTTTGATCCAACAGAAAAGGTGAAGTAAACATTCACCAAGAAATCAACTGTTATAAGGACCAGTAAGTAAATTCTCATCATCCATCCGTTTTAATTGACATGAAAACACAGACACCACTAGAATATCAGATACATGCATAAAAAGTATATCTAACATCAAGAAGCTGATTTTCTGTATGTTCAAGAGCACTGGCATATAGTCACCAGTACAATCCTCAAGCAGATTGAAAGTAGTTTACTCCTACTACAAGGAGAGACAAAAGTAACATACACAGGCAACCAGAAGAAAACAACTTAGTACACCAAATGCATAACCAAATCTAACCACTTTTTGTTCATAGCTTTCCTTGCAGCAGTAGTTTTCTCGCTATCTATCGTTGACTAATTAATCAGAAGCAGGAATAGCATTTCCTACTGTCATTCATGCAAATTCAAGAAGCTAAGCCAATTACAAATCGCGGTTGACTTCATACTTTTTAAACAAAAAGGCACCACATTGTGAACAAAGAAGGTATAACACATTAGCAAAGCCCAGTTAAAAAAACAAATGAACCTTAACAAAAGAAAAAGATATAGAATCATCTACAACTGAAACTCCATAAAAACAGGAAAATTACCATAAACGACTGATCATTTATCTTGTAGGAGATCATCATAGGGGTCCCTGCGGCCAGGCACTTGGCTGATCTGAGAGTCCCAAGCAAGTTGAGAATTATGGCGCTCAAATGTCCAGAATCCATAGGGACGCAGAGGATAGCTCCACATTTCCTTAGTTTTCTTGCATCGATCTTGCAGATGATACAAGTGTTCTCTGAACTTCCTATCTCTCTCCTTTGGGTCCTCCATCAATCTCAGTATCAAATTCTCTGCAAATTCCATTATAAACCCCATTTTCTCTACCTAAAACACATTAATTACAATGATTCAGAGCGAAACCCTAGAAATCTCTAGAAGTTAAAAAGATCGCATAATCAGAATAAAAAAGAAATCAATCCAACTGTTTGAACCAAAAAATCACCTGTTTATCAAGGATGCAAATTCTTAGCTAGCGCGCAGCTACCCTGAGTGGTAGGGATTCGAGAACGCAGAGTTTTGGGTGAAATGCTCGACAACAGCAAAGAATAGCTTGTAAATGCAAAATATAGCTCCTGCTTAGTAGTTGTTTGGGCCCAATTAAGTACCGGTCCTCGACTTCTATAAAAGCCTTTGATTATAATTTCGGTCCACTGGGTAAAAGATTATAGTTTTATTTATTTTAAATTATTAAAAATACATATTTAAAAAATGTTATGATAAATTAGAAATTCCTAAAATACATTTTAAACTAAGTTTTTCTAATTAATTTATTATAAATCAACATTAAAATTAAGTCGAAACAGGGATACATACTCCCTCATATGTATAACAATCAATTATGCTAGTTCTAACCATAATTTTGATGTTAAACAATATGTTAAAGTTGATTAACTTACTTTTTGGTGAATAAATCTATTATAATGAAATTAATATGTGGAAGAAGAACTTCCCAAAAAAAAAAGCATAAGAGCTAATTGAATCAATTAAACAATTAAAAGATGAATGAGTAAAGTTGAGCACACTTCAAGGTAATTCAAGTAAAGAAACAAGAATAAAGAGAAATTAAGCATGTCAAGATTTAAACAAATTGTTGCAATCCTCTTTATAAGGCCAAATTGTACCTTAACATTTTACGAAATGTCCCAAAAGACAATGATGTTTTCTTAAAAAGAATTTATTTCGACATTGACAAAAGGTGTGAATTTTTACCTTAATATTTTACCAAAGCTATAAATAAATCCTTATTATTATCCCCATTACCACTTGTGCACTTTATTTAGGGTACATTGAGTGTTGTTTTTGTAACATTAACGTCTAAAGTAGTACCAAAGATAACATGAAGGACTTATTAGACCTTTTACGAAATGTTAAGATGTAAATAATACCTTAACCTTTTTATAATGTTATCTTGGTTATTGCAATGAATTAATCATTGCATGATCATAAGTATATAGGGCAAAAGGAATAAATCCTTCCATAGTAAAGAGAAAATTTGTTTTGATCTTTAAACAATTTTTTGAAAATTTTGTAATGATTTTTTAATCAAGTTTTTTAAAATTGGGTATGTTTTATCTTTGAAAGGATTTGAGAGTTGAAGTTTTCAACTTGGTTTATGTAAGAGTTCCACTAATTATCATATGTATAAACTCCAGTTTCAAAATTTTCAATTCTCTCCTCCAACATCCCTGGCTAGGCTCAATCATCAATAAGGCAATAAGCTATTTATACGTTAGTTCGAATGCCTACAATTGTGTGCAAAGATTGAAGATAATTAAAGCTGAATGTATTTTACTTCTGAAGAATAACATTGACCCAATGTTGCACGAGAAGATATTGGCTTAAACAATCTTACTAAAGCTCAAGAAGCACTTGCCAAATCCCCTAATGACCCTAGACTGAAACACCTTGAGGCAATTAAACTAAATAAATATTTTTGCTCCTTGGAAACTTATAAGTCGCATTTAAGAAAAAAAATACATGATTTAGTGGCTACAAGAGGAGGATAGGATCTCAAGGTACTTTTATAATGTTATATAAAGAAGAAGAAACAAAGGAAAAATCATTTCACTAAAGGACTCTAATAGGAATATAATCAATGAGCAATCTAAGCTAGCTAAAAGAGCTAGCAAAGCACCACTTTAGTGGAATCTTGGGGAGAAGCAGTAACATTGCCAAATTGCATGGTTATCTAGTAAGCAATCTTTAAGGCTCATTGAAGCCGCATTATAACCCTACACTAATTAAAGAAGTCTCCACAGAAGAAGGCAAACCAGTTTTATTCTCTTTTCACCTTGATAAGTCCCCTGAGTCAAATGACTTTAATGCTAGATTTTCTAAAGCTATATAAGAGCAAACCGGTTTTATGATTGTGGAGATAGTTCAAGATTTCTTCATAAATGACAAGTTACTCATGAAACTAAACAAAACTCACTTATGCTTAGTTATTAAGACATATTACTTGTTGTAATATAATATATAAGGTCATCTCAATGATTCTAGCAAAAAGATTGACAAAGACTCTTCTAAACTTGATTAACCCTTGTCAGAGAGCTTATATGATTGGGAAAATATAAGGGACAACATCTTACTTACATAAAAACTCTTTAGGGGTATAAAACCAATCAACGCATTTACAGTTATACATTGCAAATAGACTTTACCAAAGCTTTTGATACTATTAATTAGACCTTCCTACTAAACATTCTCCATGCTATAGGATATCCTAGTAGATTTAGCAATAGATTTAGTCCTATATCACCTCAGTATCCTTTATAGTATTCATCAATAAAGAGCCTTCAAACCTCTTTAAAGATGCTCAAGGACTAAAACAAGGAGACCTTTTGTCTCCTTATCTCTTTGCATTCACCATAGAGGTATTATATAGGATCATATCACTAAACATTGTAAGAAATACTCATTTTTAATTCCATCATAAATGTAAGAAGCTGAAAATCTTATAATTATCCTTTTCTTGTGATCTTTTGATGCTATGTGGAGCTGGCTCTTCTTCAATGACACATTCAGAGTCATTTCAAGTTCGTGCTTTAATCCAATGAAAAGTTTTGCTTACTTCTCTGCACATACTCGAGCAGATGTCATCTGCATGACTTCCTTTATAGGATTGAAACTCTTAACAATTTCCTTTCAAATACCTTGGAGTCACCATTTCTTATAAGAAACTTAAAGGAGCATATTATGCTCCTCTAATTTCAATAATAAAAAAGAATCACCTTATGAAGCAACAATTTTCTATCCTATGGAGGTAGGTTGTTATTAACAATTTCAATTCTTAGCAATCTGTATGTATATTAGTGCTCTCATCTTGCTCTTCCAAAGAGTGTTTTGATGAAGATTGATAGGCTTATCAGGGAACTCATATAGAATGGCACAAGCAACAATTGCAAAAAGGCCCCTAAAAGTGAGACGGTGGACAATTTGTCTTCCAAAGCAATATGGAGAACTTAGAATTGCATCTACAACTAAAGCTTTAATGGCAAAGAGACTTTAAAGACATTATGTGGAGAAGGAAAATCTTTAGGTTAAATGGATACATATGCACCACCTATGAATAAATTAACTTAGTCATACACATTCTAGTAGATCATACATATTAAACAATATATGCAAGCTCACATCAAGCACAAATTGGAGATGGGAGGAATACCAACTTCTAGTTTGACAATTGGCACTCTCTTAGACCATTATATCTGATTACAAACTATCCCATGCACAAAAGTCATCCCTGCTAATACAAAAGTCTAGGCATTAATCAATAATGAAAATTGGAGTTAGCCATTCCATTCATCAAAAGGCATTGATAACATTATGCAAAATTTGCCAAAGTTATAAACCTAACTGATCTAATGAAGATAGAGTGCAATGGGAGCTTAACAAATCCATGTCCTTCACAACTGCATCTTACAAGAAATTACTTATAGGTACCCTAGAAAAATTCCCTAACAACAAAATGGTGGGATTGTAACATAGATCCATCCCACTCTTTTAT
>JANPWT010000001.1:7548320-7559104 GCA_024678245.1 Erythroxylum densum
AAGACCTTTTGAGTAGCCTCAAATCAGAAACCCTTCGAATACTCTCAACCCCCAAACTTTTTAGCCCTCTCAAACCTTTGAAATCAACCTTACCTTTGAAGAACAGATTACCGAATTCAGTTTCTATTCAGAATCAATAGAGAAAGCTATGATCTACAGAAGGCATGTGGATTTTGAATCTCTGAGGAGAGATGATATGGATATCGAACTAGAGATTGTAGAAGCCTATTGGAGGACGTTTTTCCAGGTGCGGGAGTATGTTTATCAAAATGAGGTGTATGAGTTTTGGGAGAATGTGCAGATGGTAGACAAAGCTATTGTTTCTACAGTAGACGGACTGTCTATTATTGCAACAACGGAGTTGATCGAGAAGGTGAGCGGATGTCCATCTGTTGGAGAGAAGCTAACGAACAAAGCTAGATGGATGACAAAGGTCAGTTTAAAGGAAGATGAAGTCAGTAGACAGTTGTATGGAGTTAATGACCCAATGAAGAGCAAGACCTCGAGTCTGGTACCGAAGGCGAGGGTCTTATATGCGATTCTGTTTAACTGCGTCTTACCAAGAGTAGGTTCAAGGCATTTGGCGACTACTCTGGATGAACAATGCCTATTCTACCTGTTGAATCGCCAACCCATATACCTACCATTTTTGATTTTTCAGTATATGGTTAAGGGGATGAAGGATACAAATAGCTACCCATACGGAATGTTGCTAACAAGGATTTTCAGGGAGTCTGGAGTCTGTCTTGGCAGAGGAATCAGACGAATGATGCCTGTTAAGAGTGTTATCGACTCAGGTACTATAAGAAAAATGAGCTTGAAGAATCTGGAGAGAACAGAAGCAGATTCTGAGAAAGCTAGAACTGAGGGGGAGCGGATACAGAAGAAGTCTCCCACAAAGAGTTCTAAATCTCAAGATAGTACAAGAATGCCCATTATTGAAAGAAGGAGATCATCTGAAGAAATTGTGAAGGAAAAGATGATTTCTCAAACAGAAAGTAGCCAAGTTCGGAGTTCAGACAAAAATGTCTTGAAGAGAAAAGGGGAGAAGCTTCTGAGTGATATTCCAAAGAAGGCGAAGAGATCACCCAGGATTCGAACCTTGAGACAGCAAGAAGAAAAGAAAGTCAGAGAACTTAGTCAGGTAGAAGTCTCTGAGACTCGCGCACCGAAGGCTACGAGATCTCTAGTCTCGATCTTAAGTGAAGATTCAGCCAAACAGGCCAAGGAGACTGAGAGGAAAAGAAATTTGGAGTCTGAGAGGCAGAAACCCCAACCTCAGAAAACTCTAAGACTGACTAAGGCAGTGAAGAAGACTAAGGTAGTTAGTCAGAAGAAAAGTGTTACTACTGCTAGGGAAGTTAGTCAGAAAACGACTACTTCAATTGCTGAGAAACCAACTCAGGAGAAGACTACTCCTACTCTTGTTCCACCAGAGAAATCAACAGAAGTTAGTCAGAAGAAGAATACTCCTATTGCTGTTCCATAAGAGACAACAGTAGAACTAAGTCTGGTAAATGTTATTCCTACTGAGGTTCATCATCAGAAATCAACAGAACTTAGTTTAGTATAGGTTCAACAAGAAGAATCTAAAAAACTCAGTCTGGTTCCATACAACTATTCTGAATTTTTGAGAAAAGACGAATTGGAAATCAGATTGATTGAAGAAGTTCAACTTGTGACTAAAAGGAGTATACACCGAGAAGGTTAGTAAAGGCATACTTACAACCTATTCCTATAAATAGTGGGACATGGCATTTGTTGAATGAAGATGAAAGGAATTTTTATGAAGCTTTGAGGTATGCTGCTACAAAACCATACCCTACAAAGATGATCAGTTAACCATACACTATTTACCTAATTACAGAGGAAACGGTGATAAAGGTTGTACCAGACCTTCAACCACGGAAACCCATGGATGATAATAAGGGGAAGAAGAAATTATACCCAGAAGGGGTGCTAGATGATCTATCTGCAGATCAAATTGTAGATGAAATACGACGCATAAATGAAGTATGCTCTGCAAAGACGACGGTTACAGTAGCTAGTTGTAGTGCAACAACTAAAGATGAACACTGTCCAGTAGGGGGAAAGCTTACTAAAGGGACGTTCACTGAATCCCTTGTGTAGACAATAGTGCGTATTAGGCCACTGTCTAATACACTCTCAATTGAAGAAGAAGCCCTACCCTTGCATGGAAGACAAGTGCTAAGGCTACCAACTCCTTATGACTTAGACCTTCCTGAGCCCAACCTATCAGTTCAACCACCTACTTTTGAGATTTTTGAAGACTATGTTCTATCTTCAGATGCATATGTGACTACAATTGCTCTTGATGAAGAACACCCGGAGGATGATGACCAACCCACCTTATCTTTTGACTTGCAAGCAGAGGTAATGCACCTACAAAGAGAAGTCAAGGAGTTAAAGGAGATGGTGAAAGAATTGTTGAAACATCATTGGCCCTAATCATTTTTGATTAATAACTAATAGGGGGAGAATGAAAAGTAGAAATCAAAGGAGGTGAACGAAGGAGATGAACTTTTGAAGAAGAAAGAAAAAGATAGGGGGAGGAAGAGTAAGCAGAAAATGTAGAATTCAGAAGAAGACAGAAAGTGAAGCATTCTTTTATTTGTATATCATCTTACAGTTTTCACCTTAATCGTATGATTATTTGTTATCATCAAAAAGGGGGAGATTGTTAAGTCAAAATGACTTTACATAAATGATTTTGATGAAGTACAAATAATGAAAGAATGAAAAGCAGAAGAAAGGTGAAAAGCAGACGAAAGCAAAAGAAGATGATGAAAAACAGACAGAAGCTGGAAAGCAGACGGAAGGTAAAAAGCAGAAGAAAGCAAAAGTAGACGGAAGCAAAAGTAGACGATGAAAAGTAGACGGAAGCGAATTGCGTCAGATTCAAGAATCAGTTTGAGTTAGTTACAGAACTCAACTAAATAACCTCTTCTTTCAAGAAACAAGATTAAAGAAGCAAGAAGCAAGAATCAAGAAGCAGTTGCAGATTAAGACTATAAATATAAGTCGAAGTCGAAGATTGCATAGTTACACACATGAACGTTAAAAAAGATGTCAATACTTGAGAGAAATTTTTGTGCGATTTGTCTAGATCTATCTTACTATAATAAAGCTCGAAATATCTTTCAGTTGAAAGTTGTACAGATAGCCTGCAGAGGCTAAGAGTAAAAGAATACTGACTGTGAAGAGACCTGAAGAGGCTCAAAGAAAAAGATTACTTGTAAAGTTGTTGAGAGATAGTGAAATCTCAGAAAGGCTTCTGAGGACTAGACGTAGCCTACGGTTTGGGGTGAACCAGTATAAAAACTGTTGTGCCTACAACTCTCTATCCTTATCTCTCTTATCTTTCAAAGTTTCGATCTTATTTTTTTAAAACAAGTTTTCGAAAAACATTTTATAACTTTGATTTACAGTAGTTCTTGTAAAAAGAACAAGTTTCTTTTAACAAAATATTTTTGAAAGGATTTTCAAAAAGGGGAAATACACAATTCAACCCCCCCTTCTTGTGCATTTATACATCGTATAATAAGTCTTGTATTAACGTGTGATTCACTTCAGTTGGAGGTATAGCATCTAATTCGATTGCAGCAGTAGAATGTTATACTCCACCTAGATAGTAATTGGCTCCAAATCGTAGTCTGAACCTTGGTTGCATTATATCCTATTTTCTCTATAACGGCATGTTTCAACCTTAATATTTCCTATTTTCATCTTGGTATGTTTATTCTACTCTTACGACAACTCTATCAAATTTGCAATGGTAGTAATATCCATCGTTAAATATGGAGGAAAATCATCGTAGAAAAATTTGTGATGGACTTTAGCGATGATATAAAATTGGCGTCAGTAAAGAAGGCAAGAATTGTTGGCGGAATAAAAAAGTATAAAAAAGTAGAGGAAGGAAAACAGTAAGAAGGTTTTGCGGGTCTTGTAGTAGATTAATTCCCAGTTAAATACTAAAATTATAAATTTAAATCTGATTGTTATACATATATTCGTTCATTAGAAGAGCTTATCTCAAAGGTTTATAAGTTGGATATGATTAACTCACTTAGAAGGGTAAATAAAGAGAGTTTTTTTGACCAAGCTTGAACTTATAGTAAAAAATGATTAGATAACAAAATTATCAAAATCATTGCTATATGTAATGCTAATTCTTCTCGAAGGAAAGGATTTTACCTTAAATGAAAGATAGTATTGCATTGATAACATATGTAGTGTTCAAATTTTCATTAATAGAATTAGATAATAAGTTATTTCCTTCCTTCTCGTATACTAGGTATGATAATAAGTTTCATCAACTTTATCTCATCTCTTTATGTCGCAGTGTAATATAGAAATCACCCCATCTTTACAAAGCGGTAAAGGTAAAAAGAAAACCTATGTTATGAAAAAAGAAACCTGCTTTAAAAAATTACAAAAATATCTTTTTTACGTTTCTTTAAAATTGTTGTAGTTTTTATTTTTAAAAACAAAAAATTGCAATAATACTCAAGCAATCACATTTTAGTAGATTAATTTTTTTTATAAAAACTACGACAAAAAGAGTAAAAAACAAAAGCAAACAGGCTATTCATAAACCATCATGAACATTTTCACCAATTATTATAAACACAATCCCAAATCAAGAATAAACATAATTACAAAAAAATGGTTTAAGATGTTTCAAATATTTATAAATTTGTGTAAAATGAACCAAAATTATGTAAATTTTATTTTCAATCAAGCTACCTCAACCTTATAACTCCATTTTTATCAAAAAGTTATAGACTATTTTTTAATATAAAAACAACAATAAAAAGAGTAAAACATAAAAACAAACAGGCTATTCATAAACCATCATGAACATTTTCATCAGTTATTATACACGCAATCCCAAATCAAGAACAATCATAATTACAAAAAAATGGTTTAAGATGTTTCAAATATTTATAAATTTGTGTAAAATGCACCAAAATTATGTCAATTTTAGTTTTCAATCATCCTATCTCAACCTTAAATCTCCATTTTCATTAGAAAGTTACAGTAGACATTGTGGTCATCTCCTTTGTCCTTTAGCCATTTTCTATAAGATTTGTCATCTCTTTGCATACATTTTATTTAGTAATCACTTCTAGTACTGCTTCTATGTCTCTTAATATTTTAATCTCCTACTTTATTAACAAAATCCTTGAAATAATAGTGATATAACCTTACTATATCCCTATGCTAATTGGAAGCTAGTAAATCTCACAGTCCAATCATTATGGATTAGTATTCAAGCATGGAAATGTGTTCTTTACTTGTGTGTATATATATGTGTGTGCAACCTAGCTAATACCTATCCATTGCACCAATCAACAATCAACCATCTCTCTTCAATTTCTCTTCCATTTCACTTGTTCATACACAAATCTCTTTTAAGAACCAAGGCATACCATATTATACTATAATATAAGCATAATGCATTACAAAAATATCAATCTAAGTTATATCATATTTCAAGTAAAAGAAATAAAATTATGAAATTCATACTAAAAAAGAATTGAAAATAAAGAATTGAAATTATTTTTCAAAGAACAGACATTTCATCAAACATCTTACATGTATTAGAAATTCATCCCAACATTATAACTAAAATCACGTCTTATCCCTTCTATCACTAACATTTATAAGTTAAAGTTGTTTTCTAATCACAAAATACACAAATAAATGAAAGTAATCAAATTCCTAATTAACTTTCTTATAATATATGAAAAAACACATGATAGTGGTTGCAAAAATACCTCCACCGAAAGACACGACAACAATGGCCGGAGAAAACAAAGCCGATGAGCAAAAGAGGAGTTCACGACAAAGAAACTGAAGAGAAGAAAATCACACGAAAGGAGACGCAGCAGGAAGAAGGAAGAAGAAGATGCATGGGGGGGACGTCATGTGAGTTTAATGTAAAAGAAAATGACGTCATTTGGAGTTAAACCAAACGATGTCATTTAACACCAAATGACGTCATTTTCTTTTACTTTAAAGCGCTAAAGTTGAAGTAGACGATGATGCTTACCTTGAAAATTTACCAATAAAATTTACCGATGAAAAATTTTGATCAATAAACTCAAGACTTTTTTATTCTGCCAACAATTCCTTCCTTCTTTACCAACGGGCATTTTATAATGTCGTTAAAGTCTATTGCAAATTTTGTCGGTATGATTTTCCTCCATATTTGGCAATGGATATTATTACTGCCACTAAACAAAAAAATTTTCTATCAATGTTACTGACAAAAATTGTTTTTCTGTTGGTAATTTTCCGCCTCTAATTCCTACTTTTTTTTATAGTGACGATTAATGTACGGAGGCATCATAAGAACATCTTCTATATTATAAGAAGGGAAGTATCTTTCACCTACAAAAGAAGCAGTTAGAAGGCGACTACACTAACTAACTTCCATCGCATCCAAAGTAAGATGTCCCTTGAGTCCTTCAGAAATCTACTTTGCTAAAGCAAGAGATTTCTACCTAGCCAATTGTACTATAATGGCAGACAATCTATCAACCTTCTCTATAAATATTTTGATTGCTTCAATCGTAGAGGTTGTGTTGGACTACAATAGTGGAATTTCGTTTATACATACAATGTCATTTTGTTGCAACAATTTTATATTCTTACCAGCAGGAGAGTTGGTTGAAGGCAATGCTACCTTCTTGAATTTCTCTATCATTTGTGATACAAAAACTTCATTTCTTACTATTATAGGTACTTCTTCCTTTAGTTATGAAGGCACAATAATTTCTTTTTCAATTTCTTGTACATGACATGGTCGTCACACTAGGCATGTCAAATTGTAGATGTTATTTTAGAATTTGAGCTTGCTAGGAGGAATTCTCTTAGAATTTGTACTTGACTTCTTACTAAAGATTTAAGTAGGCTTCAAAACACTTAAAAAATAGAATTTTAAGCTACCAAGATGGTAAAATATGTTTAGATGAGGTTTGAAGTAAGAAAATAACTAATTGTAGTGAAAAAGGGATCACAAACTACAGAAAGGAATTTAAGAAAACAAAGAAGTAGGTTGATTGTTCTTTATGGAGATTGGTTTTGTTGTCTTATGATATAATATGTTGTCTAGGAATTGTGAGACATGTAGATTCTTTCTTGTCCTCATCATGCCGGTGAATTTATAGTCCTCTCATTTTTAAGCAATGTTGTTATAATTGCCCACTTTCTACTTTTTAGCTAACCACCTGCTACTATTTTCTTAACTTTCACGTTTTAGGCCTCTTGTAATTACTCAACTTCCACTCTACTTAGCCATGTTGTTGTTAACTACTTTTTACTATTTTTCTTAACTTTGATGTTCTAGATTTCCACGAATTTAATACAATTTTTTCCATATTCTTATTTTTTTTTACTCATGAATTCTCTAGCTAAATATTTACTAGGCTTTCATTTCCAGGCTACTTTCATTTATAGGCTTAATTTCTTTTTGAGCTATTAATAGGTAGTATCAAATTAGTTACCCTTGTAATTTAATAGTAAATCTCCTTTCTATATTTCTATGGACTTGTATTCTTTTTCTTTTCGATGGAAGTTAGTGTTATTGTTTCTCTTGGAAGGTAGTATTAATAGTAGGATTCTTGAAAGCTTATTTTAATGGATCATTTCCTACGGCATTTTTAGCTTAGGCCACAATATGGAATTCTTAGTGACAATCGGACGATTGAGAATGGAAACAGAGACAATCATGACCGTGTGTTAGAATCGGGCAGAAAAAACAACGCGGTGCACCTACGTGGACAGCTCCACGATGCGATGGTTTGTTTTGTCGATTGCTCAACCTTCTTAAAAGACAAAGGTGTTCTCGCCTGCAAACCGGCAACTACCACATTAAGGGACTTTACTACGGCCCAACTACTTATGTGAACCTTCATTACTGGTCGGACCGTTCATTTATGTTGCAACTGTAACTCACATCTACACCGTTGATTTCATACATGTGGGCCTACTGTCACCATCATTCACACTTTGATCAGTAACCAAGCCAAATTAAGTCGTCACTTTTGCACACCGTTGTCGTCAATCAACTATTGTTATATAGGGAGCTTTGAGGTCATAATACAGCAGTGAAAAATATGGGAAGGCAATTCTGGGGATATATTTTGTGTTTGTGGTTTGTGACTACTTCAGGTTTTGGGGTTGTGAGAGGAGAAAATTTAGGGCAGGAGTGTCAGGATGATTTTCAGAAGGTGATGAAGTGCGTGAACTATGCGACAGGGAAAGAAGATACACCATCAAAGGACTGTTGCAGTGCTGTGCAAGAAGTGAAGGAAAGTGATGCCAAGTGCTTGTGTTATATCATGCAACAGACTCATAGTGGAGGCAGTCAGTTCAAGAATTTGGGCATTCAGGAGGCTAGACTTCTTCAGCTTCCTTCTGCTTGTCAGCTTCAAAACGCTACTGTCAGCAACTGCCCTAGTGAGTTCATGACTCTCTCTCTCTCTCTCTCTCTTTTTCTCTGATATGGTTATGTTGGTTTACGTAGTTGTGTATTAAAACGTAGCATAATACCTTATTATAAGTTCTTAATCGGCTTTTGCATGATATGAAGTTCGTAACTGCTGTTTCTTGTTGTACTTACTGAGTTTAAAGGACCCCCTCAAAAAGAAAGAAAAAGGTATTGTTTTCTCTTTTACTTCATCTATCATAAGAAATATTACTATTGCCTTCGGGACAATTTCTAAACGAGATTAACTAATAAGTGATGTAATTGAATGCATCTGTAATTCCCCAAGCTGAATTATAGTAGAAACCAGTTCTTGAGGCATTTTTGTAGATAAAAGAAATTTTCTTAATAACAATTAAATTGTCCTTTTTTGTGGGGTTGGATATGCCTAAGCATCTGCTATTTGCTGGAACGAACTTGAATGCAAGTCAAGATCAACATTCACTCTCGGGAGATCTTAACCACGAGTCCACGATCAGGACTGGGAAATGCTAAACCTAACCAATTAATTGTTGAGTTTGACTTTGATAACGTTGGCCCCATTAAAGCCAGAACGGCAGCTCCTACCTTCCTGTCCTGAACATCACTCTTTCAATAGAGCTTAGCCAAGGCTATTCATTTCATTACACTTAAAAGTCAAAAGAACTTCAATTTGGCTGTTTTGCTTCGTTGCAGAGCTTCTAGGTTTGTCTCCTAACTCGCCAGATGCTGCCATTTTCTCAAATACTTCAACAACAGCACCTTCTAGTACGACCACAACCACAACCACAACCACAGGAGCAGCGCCAGAGAAAAGTGGCAAGTCCGGTGGCAACGACCGTAAACATATGCTTGTTGGGCCTTTGTTGATTGCTGTGGCTGTCCTTTTCTATGCGTTCCCTGCGGAGTATGCTGCGTTCTAAACGTGCTTAGTGGAGGATTATCACTAAATGAAAAAGCGAAGCAACTTTTTTTCTTTTTTGCAGTTCATTTTGATTTCTCCCGGACATCTTTAGTTGCATCTGTCCGTAATTTCCACTTGCATCTGTCCAAGTTAGTTCATCTTCGCTAGTAGGATTTTGGGTCAAACGTAACTCTCAGTTCCCATATTGAAAACTACGTCAGAGTTATATGGAAAAACTTGCAACACTACATAGTACATAGTTAAGAATAGAAGAGATTTCAAGGTAAAACATATAAAAAATATTATTTTTGGTTGAACATGCTCGTATGTCAAATAAGTGTTTTTCTAGACAAGCATGGAGGTGACACATGGTCTAATACACAAATTAAAGGAAGTCCTGTGATGGAGAGGGGGAAAAAAAACACGTTATGTTCAGTTCGATAAAAGTTACAAACAAATAATAGGGTTCGGGAGACGGATTGTTGATTTATATCTCATAGTCAATTAGTTAGAGAAAATGTTTATTTCCCTTTTCTTCCGAAACCAAAATAGCAAAAGGTAAGGCAAGATTCACCAAGTGGTGAATCAAGCTGTTTTATCCTTTTTCTCTTAATATTCAAACTTTTTTTTAAAAATAGTTCCACATTTGACTCTCTATTATCAAAGTTGATGTTACATGTCACGTCAATTATATGAAATTACATATGAGATGTCAGGCGTAAGTAAATTTTATGTCAGATTATAATAAAATTAAATTAATTAATATTAAAGAAAAAAAAACCTAACTTAAAGTGTAAAGAAGAAGATCAAAAAAAGAAGAAAAGAGGCCATGGTTTGTAAGTATTGGTTTTGAATAAAATATACATTTCTAGAGAATAACAGCCTATTAAGGCAACTAACCTAATTAAATCAAGTACTCAATTTAACAAAGGTTTAAGAGAGACAGAGGGAGATGATGAAGCTATTAATGCGCTCCACCAGAGCTACATAAGCAACCAGAGCAATAACTTCAAAACATTGTACTTGGTTTACTTAAGATTTTTAAGTTTTACATCAGTTTAGATTCGTAAGTTTCTTGAGAATTCACTTGGAAACTATACACCATACAACTTTATTCATCATCAACCTTTGTTCAGGTGTTATATGTTGGATGCAAACTGGGGAGAGGCAAACTAGACATTAACGTTTAAAATATCTTCAGTCTATTATTAGAAAGGATATGAATTTCTTCAATACAAAAGCTAAAGATTTGAATTTAATGTTTTACATAACCATGTCTACTCGGTTAGAGAAAGACTACTTATACTGAAGCTAGGAAAGTTGTAGGAGAGTTATATGTATATTAGGGTGGCAATAAGATATCCAAGTCTGGCTGGAAGCCCCAAT
>JANPWT010000001.1:7568742-7579420 GCA_024678245.1 Erythroxylum densum
TTGATCTTCAACTAATGGACCGATCGGCCCGCAAGTCGTCTTCACTGGGTCCGGGCCCTGAATGGCCGACCCAACCAGATAGAAACTTAGAACAGTTAAAGGATGACTGCTGACTTTCATTGATAATCAGATGGTGACGATGACCGATGGTAATGTTTATGAAAGTAATTTCGACGGGAATAGATTTTGGAAATGATTAGCGAGAGCTGAATGTGGAAACTCTTATTCAAGAAACAAATTATCTAGAGTACACAGAATGTTCCTCAAAAAGAAATAGTATTTTTCATCAGAAACAGAACAACGACCGGGAGAATCATTTAGGGTGATGGGAGAGGATCAATGACCAAGCAATTAGGCGAGCGGTTTATGATGGAGCGAAGCACAAGATCGGGGGAGAGAGATGGTGGGCAACATACAGATGAATTTGAGATTTTATGATTTCTTTTACCATTATTAACAAGATGACACTGAAAGAAAACAACACAATTTACGATATTTAAAAAATGTTACAAAATTTCAAAAACAGTTTCAGAATATAATTTGCGACGTTTAAAAAAAAATGTAAATAACATCGCCAAATGTAATATAGGTAAAAAAATTTGCAACTTTTCCCATAAAACGTCACGAAAAATAGCTCAAGATGGCAGTTGAGTGACTAGGGAAACTGGAGCCTACAGTTGGATGGATGAGAGTTAATGTTATTAACGAGGAGTCAGTTAAACAGCCTACATCAATTGGTGAGGGCACTTCCTTTGTAGCCCCTATACCAGTATAGAGTCATTCACCTGAGGAATCTCCTTCGCCGAACCAGCCAGGATCACATCAGGAGGGAAACACTTGATTTCTGTTTATTTTTATTTATTAATTATGTTCGACACAAATTGTGCCAACCATTTTGTCTTCGTCGTGACACCTGATAAATTAGATAATTGCATTTCCCATATGAATTGGCATCCTCTCACTCATACTCTACAAATAGTATACGTCCCAATGACTCCCTAGCTATCACCCCAACCAATCAGCATATGTCTCAAAATACTATGGATATCAGTTAAGCCTCTAAAACCATATAAGGAAACCTCTCTCCCATATATGATGATGTTACCTATTGCGAAGAGACATTGTACCTCCCTTAAGAATACTCTATGCTTCATTCTTCTATTGTGAGTTGTGATGATGACGCTAGAGTTAATCTTTAAAATAAACCACAAACACAATGTTAATGTAGAAAAATTCAAAAAATAATTAAATGAATAAGCCACAAATATAACAAGATACAAAAAAAAAAACAAATACATAAACTCAATCAAAATAAAAATAATAAAAATAAAATAAAAATAGCTAGAGTAATAAAATTGAGATTTTCTTAATATCATTGTCCGCAGCAATGATGTCGAAAACTTGATTCACTGACTTTAAATTTGTCAATATTAAATTAATTGTAAGTGTACGACATAGTTGTAGCTAACACATGTAAGTACAGATGGATCCCACGAATACAATGATTACCAATAATTACCTATTCTTATATTATCTAGCCTAGGGGCTAAATTTTGTTTTTAATTAAAAATAATAATTAAACAAATAGAATAAAGTAGGAAACAATAATGAACATAGAAACTAAGGAAATCATTTAGAAAACAATCATTTAGAAAACAATAAATATCAAAAATTAGTGTCTAGGTAGTGAACACCCCCTAAAACCCTTAGATAACTACCCTTTTATTATGCAATTGTTTTATTGATTATTAGATCGTGAAAATTCCTATCTTCTATTAATAACTCTCTTGAGACTATTAATAATTAATCCTAGGTTTATTAACCAAAATTCTTTAGGTTAAAGTTTCTAAGATTTCTTTACCAATTTGTAAATTTTGCTATTAGGTTTGACTCTAATCTAAAAGATTTAGGTCGACCTATTTCTAGGCTTGCAATCAACTCATTTCAATTATGATGGATCTATTCATATATAGGATTTTTCAATCTTTATGTTATGAAATCAAATTACGTTCTAATATTTCGAATTTATTATAACACATATAAAACACATAATTGATCACAATAGATCAATTAAAATAATTGCATTAAATAAAAGAATCAAAACATATTGTAACACCATCTGGGACTCATCACACCTAGACACTAAAAAGCATTTAGTTATACATGATAGAAAACAAAATCAAAGATTAACTGAAAGAAAAAGAAATAGAAAACAAACAGTTCATAATTCTAAATCTCTCTTCTTTTCTATCGAATGTTCTTGTAAGTTTTAAGTTTAATGTTGTATTCTAATGAGTTTTTAATGATTTTTTTTGTGTTTTCCACTTCTTTGGATTAATATCATCCCTTCTGACCATTCTCCACATCTGAAATTGCCTCTCAAAGTCTACTCTCCTCTCACATCTTTTATAGTAATTTTTAGGCTTTTTAAGAGATACAAAGGCGTGTACTAGACTATATATACTCCAAAATCTTCAAAATTTGCAAATCTGCATGGGCTAAGAGACATACATGGGCTCAGGCACAGCTATGTATATCTTCTTTGCTTCAAATTTTCATTTTATATCATGTTTTCATCTAAATTCTTCTCCTTTTAGTCCATAAAGGCAATTATAACATATAAATGTACTTAGAACAAATTAAGTACCAAATATACAATAAAAGCATAAAATATCAAGCAAAGTACATCAAATATAGGTGTATAAATATGATCAAATATGCATCTATCAATGATTGTGATGGAGACTTTTGTTATGTTGCTTCCTTGTTACACGATTGCGTATTCTCCAGCTTTTTTTTCATCTCTTCTTCTATTTCCTGTCTCCACTCATCACCAAACACATCAAACAATCACTAAAATATACAATTAAGATCAAACTCTTGCCTTAATTAATCAAACAAGACACACAAAAGCACTGACAAGAACGTAAATCTAAGTCTTAAACACATGAGTATCGTCTAAGAAAAAACTAAAAAAACACTCTAATACCTAGAAAATATTATAATTTACACTTATAAAAGATTATTGATAAGGTGCTTAGAAAATTTGTTCGGAGTGGATTAGAGAATATAAAAGATGTCATTAAGATGAAGTGGAAAAACATATATTTGCCGAAGAAGGAGAGTGGAGGCTTAGGAAGTTTTGCTTATTAAAAGGCTTTGGAAGGTAGACACTGACAAAGAATTTCTACAAGTGAAATGGATGCACTTACACTTTTTAAAAGGGGAAATCATTTGGTCTAAAAGCAAATCTTAACACTTCATGGACCTTTAAGATAAATCCTTTAGGTAAAGGACTTAGTGAATCTAACCTTCAAGCATAGAAATGATTTGAGACCTTTGTACAAATTGCATGATTTTCAGACCCTTGAAGAAATCATTCGTATTAACGCCAATTTGGAAGCATTTATAAGCAATAATAGCCTACTCACTCCACTAAGGGATTGAAAGAAATCATAAAGAATATCCCTGCGTATTTCCTTAATTCCTCCAAATACGACTCACTTTAACAACTGCACCATAAACCTCTAGAATTCGTAAATTCTTCATGTAGGACCAAAAACCAAGACCTTTTGACATAAGCTGACGTGAAATTCTAGTCTAATCCCCTCCACTTTTTTTTAATATTGTGGCTTTTAGTAAAAAAAATAGTTAGGAATTAAAGATGCTTTTAAGCTTCATATAGTGGTTTCAAAAGGTGCGCTTTGTTATACTAGCAATGGGGGACTTGGACCTTTAACTGTAAATAAAAGATTCATCAGGTTCTTAGAACAGAAGACGACTTTGGAAAATTCCAAATGCTGCCAACAGACAGAAGGATCAACGTGGCCTGTCCGACTTCTCTTAGGTAACTGGAGGAAAGGAGCTTATTTGATTTGTATCATTCTGTCCTAAATTCGACTCCATCGTGTCAATCAAGGGTCTAAGAGAATAATGTTTCCTGACAACAGCACCTGTATGTTTACCATAGTAGTTTCTTACTATCATTTGGTCTCTCTGCTCAAGATATCAACAAATTGTCATCAACAAATAAGAAGGGAAATTTTATAAGTATTGCGAAGTTTCAAAACCTGCAACATCCAAGGAATCAATCATAAGGAACATCTTTAAACAATTCAACCAATCACAAGATAGCAAATGAAGACAATAATAAGTCACGGTAGAACATTAATGATAACCAACCAAAGCCCCAGTATTCCTTTGGAATCGACTCGAAACTGAACCGAAATAAGTGAACTTAATCTTGGATATTTAGGCCCTTGGACATTTGGTGGTTGATGTTTTCTTCATGCATAATTCAACCGGAATATGTCATTGACGACATAAAAGCTTCCTTGGGGTGTTGGCATCAAATGAAACATCTGAGAGCAGAAAACATAGACAAGAAAATAAGTTGGAGAAAAGAATCCAAATGCTTTTACTACTGATTTGCAAAAGGGGATGGAAAAAAGCATATTTTTTAGAACATAAAGTAAAACAGATATAACATGTCGTAGCTCCTATGCGGCCTAGATCAGTTGAAATTGCCCAAATAAGCTAAAAAATATCATGGGTATGATGGGTTAGCAAAACGCTATGCATTTTGAACTCCAAAATGCCGTTGATTATAAGCTCAATTTTAGGCTAAGAGTGTAGTACGCATGAAACTATCACTGACCCCTTCCATGAAACTTTTCCACCTGGACCTTCGCCTTAAAGAATTCACCTTAGCTTTAGAGCCATGCAGCTCACTGGACTTATCAAAATTAGCATATTAGATCACTAATTGCCACTACATCCTGCAGGGAAATTGGAGGCTCAAATGCTTTATATCAAATATGTTGTCCCACACATTCGCCACCTAAATTCCTAGCAGATCTTAAAATTTGTAAGACTAAGCGCTTGTTGAGAAGCCTTGGAAATTTTAGCTTCTAAAACACATACATAAATGCCCAGACATTATGATACATATGTAAGCAACAAGCCAGTAAAGTATGGAAGACTCTGCGGTAACATACTATTTGAGAAACTGGAGAGTTTTTACCACCTCCACTTGGCTGGGGGTAGGTGATTGTGGGAGGTGCAATGGGTAGAGAAGGCAAGGCTGGAGCTGGGGCACTCATTTGCAATCACAAAGCCGATGTTCTAAAGTTCTTCACATTTCACCTTGAGTGAGGTAGTCTGATAAGTGTGGAGCATCTATTAAGGCTTGGAATTAGCTAGGAAAGAGGGGCACAGAACCCAATCCCCGATCCCCCAGCACATATCAACAATGCATGGAAATAACTCATGACGGTGACTAGTAATGCAGCATATATATGTAGATAGAAGACAAAACACTAGTTTTCTATTTTAGGGCCATGTATAGTGTTAACAATCCATTAGATTTAATCATCTTTGGAAGCCCAACTGAGAGCAAGAATATTTTTTGTGTAATCCATTGTGGTTGGTGACTATCCTGACTACAATCGCTTCATTCCTTTTAGTACAAATTCTCAATCTTCACCCAAAAATGCACACACAGAAAGGAAAAAGGAAATAGCAAATCTTGAAAAGGACAAACAAAAGGAAATGTATGTGATCATCCAAACATCTCATACTAACTCTTCAGAGAATAGAGAAAGCTAGCAAGTTATGTCATAGTTTCCAGAATATACAACCTAAAACAAACAGAAAGAGAAAGCTATAATAAAGATAAGGATATTCTTTCATCAAAACTAACAAAAGAAATCATGCATCAACCATCATTGATACTTCATCAGGTTTAAGAAGCCATAATAAAACAACAAATTAACGAGGAGGTAAACCCCGTTAAAGCCACAATGCGTAATCTACAAAGCAGGCTTTAATCAATACGAAGCAAGGTTTAATCACATAGTTCTATCCGGAGCACAAACATCATATTCTATAAAAAATGACCTTTATGAACAAATGAAACAATAGTCTTGAGTTAAATAGTTAGGCAGCAAAAGCATACACATAAAGAATAGTACCACCCACTAGGTACAATACAAGCACCGAAGAACAAATATAGTTCGTCAAGTTAAGCGTTTAATGGATATTGTACAAATTTGATAGAACACTGGAATCAGAAATACAGCAGCAAAGGGAAGATCTATAAAATCCAAATGGAATCCCCAAATTCCTAATAGTGATTTTTAAAATTGACAAGTTAAAAATAAAGCTCCTGATTTCAACAAAAGCATAATCACAATCTCCAACAATCAGATGGATGATAAAACAAGTCGAAACAAACCCTAAAATCCCAAGCACGGCACACACATAAGCACAGATCATGAAATCAAATCATAAAGAGAAGCGAGAGATGCCTGGCTAAACTTGAGTGTGTGTTGTTCGCCGACGAGCTGGAGGTTACCGGAGACGAAGACGAGCATGCCGCCGGCGGGGCCAGAGGGCTGACAATCGACGGTGGTGATGTTGTGATGACACTGTTGAAAAGGGAGGGAGGTAAGCTTAGACACAATGTTTTGAGAACCCTGAACCTTCTGGCCTTCGAAAGTGAGCATTGAGCCCTCTTGGTAGAGGTTGGCCAAACCGGGGCGGTTGGAATCGAAGGTGGTGTAGTAGTGCTCCACAAAAGCCTTGGCTACTGCATCTGGATCCATCTCTAAGCTGTCTCTCACCGCTTACAGCTCACGCCACCTTCAACTGCGTGCTTGTGCTTTTGAGAGAGGCGTAGAACAATTAGGTGTTGATACTTGATAGTGCCCCTATTATAATATATATCTGTGTCTGTGTGGGTGTGTGCGATGATGATGATGATGGTGCTGGAGGACGAGCTTTAAGAGATGCGAAGTGAATCGCTGTTTTTTACACTCTGACTCAACCGTCTCCCTCGTGCGTCATTCATATTTATATTTATTTTTATCAATTACCTTATCAATGCATCATGAGCAATCATTTTCTGTAAATCAAACAAAAACATTACTTCGACAGCTGGGTTCGAACCGTCGGGCGAAGCGACCACTCGGACCTATCGACGTAACCTTGGGTGCGACTTTTCACTGCAAACATTGTGCCAAAATACATATCAAACCTAACATATATATGGTAGTATTTTTTAAAAAATAACAATTTCAAATCTAATATCAAATCGACAAAATCCTCAAATCTGTTATGATTTCTAAAATTATTTAATATTATAATATTTTATTTTATTTTTACTTTTAATAGAACTCACGTTAATAGACACCTTTGTTGAAATAATCTGTGGGCACTCCTTCACGAACGGTTCCTTCAGAGACACTTTCGCTAACTGTCGAAGACTGAAGTAAGCCTTTTCTTCCATTGGCATCTTTCACATGTGCCACCTTCTCTTTCCATTGAGTTTGCTTTCATATGAGTCCTCCTCCACGAGGCATAATATTCAAATAGGCGATGTTGTTGATGGCTCCTTCGCCCGAGTCATCTTCATCACTCTCTCCTTTGTCTTTCACAACTATAGAGTTCATCTACTTCTCGATCCTCAAACATAATGCGGCCCCTCATAGGTGAAGCATGCAACCTTCCCCTTCGATTGCTTCTTCTTATATTAAGAAGATTTTTCCACCTTCTCTTTGCCATTCTCCTTGCCACTAAGGCATCTGCCGCAGCTATTATATTAGGGAGGTCCTTCACGTTCTGTCTCTGAAGTTCCATTGGTGTCCAATCTTGCAAATCGCTAATGAAGTTGAACAATTTGTCTTCTTTCAATATGTTCCACACACCCAATATCACCGATGTGAACTTCCTCATATATCCCTCACCGAGCCTTCTTGCTTCAACCCCTTCAAAGCTTCCTTTGTGAGCCATGAAGTGTTGTTGGGTAGGAACTGATCTGTTAGCTCCTTCTTCATCTTATCCCAAATGTTGATGAGAGCTATTTCCACACTGATATCGTTGGAGGTTTTCGTTCTCCACCACAATTTGGCATCATCCACCATGTACGTTATTGTAATTAACATCTTCTTCAAGTCTGCTATCTTTGCTGCTGCAAAGTACTGCTCTATGTCTCACAGAAAATTTTTGAGCTCCTTAACACTCTGCTTACCATCGAAAACTTGTGGCTCTCGTACCTTCATCATAGTGCTTTATACTAGAACATCCGTCTCGTGCCTTGCCATCGCATGCTTGAGCACTAACATATCATAGCTCATCTCCTCACGAGCCTTCATCTTTCCCTCAAGCGCTCTCATAATTGCTTGAAGCTCCCTCTCTAAGGCTGTAATAAGTTCTAATAAAGGAACTACTCCCTCATCCGTCGAGGCTAGAGACTCAAGAATTGCCTCTATTCTGGTAACCATTTCCATCAGATTACTTCCACCAGTCATCACTCTAAATTGGCTATAATACCAGCTATTACAAAGGTCTGCTTTGGGCTCGAACTTTTATCACAAGTCATGCCACCTTCGTACGACAATCTTGCTTAAGTCCGCTTAAGCAAAATTTAGCCTTCTCATGTGAATATCGTTGAATAATTATGTTAGCCATCGAATACCTCACGTGCATACAAGTATTTAAAGTATTTTTCTCTCACACAAAATAATACAAGTGTATAACAGAGTAAAGAAAGCAACAAGAGATATATATAGTAGAAGCTAAATTTTCATTAACTCTCAACAAAATGTTAACAAAAGATACAAATACATCCTTCTCGAAGCACTCACAAGTAACTCCCTACTCAAAGCCCTTACAAGAAACTTCCTATCCAAATCCCTTACAATGAGAACTCCCCCAAAAGCTCTCAACTCTTAAAGCTCTCTCTTCTGAGTGATTTCTCTCAATGAGTGAATGAGTCAATGATTGAATGAATAGCTCTAAACTCTAATGAGCTATTTATAGATTCCTCGTGCTTGGAAGGTAAGTTCAAGATCTTTAAGGATCTCCACAATCTTCGTTGATCATATGAATTAAAGATTACACTACATCACACTGATCAATGGGAAAATATCCCATTTTCTTAGGACTCTTCTAATTAGCTACATTACATCATAATCTAATCAAATAAAGATTACATGCCAACTTAGAAGATTGCATCCATATCATTGAAGATCTCCACTATCTTCAGATGATTCTTCCACATGGTCTTTATCTCTTAGATTTTATGAATCTCTAATGTGATCTTCAAGTTGATCTCGCCACATAATCATGTGCCACATCACCCACAATTGCCACGTCATTACTGATGTGTTTTTCAAGTCACCAAGGCCTATCAACACATAAATCTATCAATGCACGTCCATGGATAAGTCCATCTTCTATGATCAAGCTCACTCATAGTGCAGTCTTGTCGCTCCATGACTAAGTATAAGTTACAATCTGAGTTAGTATAAAACCTCACATATTTTACATACCTTCGACCTGCCTCGTCGAAGTCAAGTGCTTATGCACATTTCCTCACTCGCATGTCTTCGCGCATCCTCGTGGAGTCTTGCATGCCTTTGCACATTCTCGTGCACCCTCAGATCTCACATGACTTAGTTCACTAACTCTACACAATCACGCATCCAAAACTCATGTCTTGTCAAAGATTTCTGCCAATGCGCGCCTACGCATGCCCACACGTATCGATTCTCGCCTACTCTCGACATCTTTGTCAATACTTCTCGCTCACTCGCCTATTTTTTAAGTTCCTCGAGTTTTGCTCATCAACTCGCATGACTTCGCTTTGTTCCCTTATCAACACGCCTTTCTCGTGCTGACCTGCATGCCAAGCATTGGCCAAGGCTCGCCAGCACTTGCACAATCCCGCAGTCTAAACTTAGGGGTCTAACACTAGTAACCTATTTTGGTTTTAGGAGAAAAATAACTTGCTTTGTATGTATGTTTCACTAAAAGCTTAAAAGTAAATTAATTGGCTATTGATTTTATAACTTAGCTTATCAACCATATTTTCAAAATAAAGCAATACACAAGTTTTAGTGATGATGGAACAAATGTTCCCTAAACCCTCTTTGTTGCTCTCATTTTCATGTCCTTAATGTCGACAGACTAACTTATGTCATGAATCTCATTGAAAAATCTTCAAACCAAAGAAGAGGGACTTACAGTTTAATGATTCACACGATTCATAAAAAAATGGCTAATTTATTACTTAACTAGTCGCTTTTTATTAAAAATAGTTATAAGCACAAGTCAAACTAAAAATTATGTTGGTTCGTATTTATCTCGATCAAACTAATTAGTTTGGTCTTATTTTAAAATCATTGATGTTATTAATAAAGGTAATATATTTATGTCATATAAGTATTGTTGTGACACATAACGGTCAGAGACTTAATTTTATCCAAAATTTATCATTTAGTATTTAATTTGAATATTTTACAAACATTAAAATTAATTTAAATGCTCTAAAATGTTAAAGTTATATCTTAGTGAAACTTTAAAGTTGATAATTTATATTTTTAACAAAACTCAAATTATAATTGTTACAAAAGGTGATAGATGCTTGTATAAATAACTAAATTTGAAGTGAAAAATGGACATACACCTAGCATTTCTTTTACAAGCTATCAAAAATGTTTGACATTTAAAATATTGTGGATTCTTTACTCAGTGTTTTAAGAATTCTAGAATCTTTACCTAATGTTCTAAATATTACGAACTCTTTATTCTTTTAAATATGGTTCTGCCGGATTCTGGCTGAACTGATTGTTGCCGTTCTGATCCATGATTCCGATACTCGTTGAGTTGATTCCAA
>JANPWT010000001.1:7579520-7594315 GCA_024678245.1 Erythroxylum densum
TATATATGACGTGGATGTTAGGTTTAGGTCGTTATGTAGGTCTTTGTGTTATCATGGGAGACTAACTCCTGTGAATGAGCCAGGGATGCATAGATTGAATGTCTTGGGCCTGGGCCTAGCACAGCCGACTCAACCAAAATATATGCCTGAAGGGTTAAAATTATGTGAATAAGATAAACATGAACTCTTTAAAATTTTCTAATATTTTAATTTGAGAATTAAATTAGTGGAGGAGACAATATTAATGTGAGAATTGTTAAGAGTTAGGAATTCATTAATTCCTTCATATATATATATATATATGCAATTTTCATGCAAATAAAAGCCATATTTAAAATTTTATTAAAATTTGACTAAATTATGATCAACTTTAGTATAAATGGGAATCTTCGTCAGAATCTCCTTTTCATTTTTCTGGTGTCCCAAAGAGCTAAACCAATTATCAGAGTTAGAAATTAACCATAGTTAGGTGCTTCCAACATATAAGAAAAGAAAGGTTGGGTTAGGGTTGGCCAAAAATTGGTTGGAAGACAATAAAAAGCCCATGCCACGCTCTCATAGCTTTCGTACAATTTCCTAATAGCCGAAGGCCTATCACTATCATCCTTATTTGATAGATTTTCACAAAGGTCCAGAAAAATTTGGGGGATTTTTTTGGATTTGCAGAAGTAAGGAGGGGCATTAAAAGAAAAACAAAACTGGTGATGAAGTCTTGTCCATGGTGTTTTTCTGATTCAAAACTCCAATAAACTTTCACGTACCCTATAATTAGGTAATTAAACTCTTTCCCTGACAATAGATTATACTTCTATTTGATTAATTTTCCACTCTGGTCGCCGAATTTTTGGCTTAATTCCATTCTTCATGTCTTAAAATTTATGGGTCTTGGATCGGTTGAAGTTGATTCTGTTTAACGTAGATACAAAGTTGATTTTGTTGATTGCGAACGGAATTTCGCTTCTATTTTACCGTTAGGCTATGTGTTTAGGTTATTGGCCGATTAATCAATGGCTCGAGTTTTCATCTTTCGGTCTTCCGTAGCCATTTCTGAGGTTCACTGAAACAACAATAATAAGGGTTTTTCATTTTGGTCCTTTTTTCTTTTCTATTGAAATGGTTACTCAAGAGAATTAATAATTGGGTTCGATGTCAATCGGGAAATTGAAAAGCTTTTCTCTATGGCAATGACAAAGATGAAGAGTTTGATGCACTTAAAGGCTTGTTTAGGCATTTATGTTGTCTTTTGGTATCTATCGCTAAATGGCTTTAGTAAAGGAACCTTTCTTTCTTAAGTAGCCTTTGTTGTTGTTTGTTTGCGTGTTTCTCTATTTTACCTATCTTATTATTCTGCTATTGTCAGTCTTGGGTTATTTCTCCAACTCGTTTTTGTTGTAGGGAAAGACCTTTGATGTAGCTCCTGTTCGGAAGCATGAGAATTAGAATTCAAGAAGTTGAGGTGAAAGTTTGAATAGCGTGTTTATTGAACCCATCTGCTGTGTTGGCATAAAAGCCTGGGAACGATTTGGAAGAAGGTTGGCAGGGGGAAATGGAATGTAATAAAGATGAGGCTTCCAGGGCAAAAGAGATTGCTGAGAAGAAGTTCACTGCTAAGGACATAGCAGGAGCCAAGAAATTTGCTTTGAAGGCCCAGAATTTGTATCCTGGACTTGAAGGCATTCCCCAAATGATAGCCACCCTAGATGTGTATATGTCTGCTGAAAACAAGGTAAATGGAGAAGCAGATTGGTATGGGATACTTGGTGTCAATCCACAGGCCGACGACGAGACTGTGCGGAAACAGTATAGGAAATTAGCTTTGATGCTTCACCCTGATAAAAACAAGTCTATAGGAGCTGATGGTGCTTTTAATCTTATCTCAGAGGCGTGGGGTATATTGTCTGATAAGACCAAGAGATTAGTGTATGATCAGAAGCGGAATGCTAAAGTGTTTCAGAAGGCTTCAGTTCCAGCTGGGGGTTCATCTGCAGCACCAGGGTCCAATGGCTTCTACAATTTCACTAAACAAAATGCGAAGACACAAAAGAGCACTCCACGAAGTGCTCATACTTCGACTCCAGTTCCATCTCATAAGTCAAAACCCAATACATTTTGGACTGTTTGCCATAGATGCAAGATGCAATATGAATATCTTAGGGTATATCTTAATCACAATCTCCTTTGTCCCAATTGTCATGACCCATTTTTGGCTGTTGAAACAGCCCCACCAAATTTAAATGGTACAAAACCATCACCATGGAATTTCTCCCGCCATCAGCAGAATGCGACTCATCAACCTGCTACTAAAGAATCTTTGAATTCGGGGAGGAGTAAATCAGGTTCTTCATTCAATGGTCAAGCTTCACATAAGCAGTCCAACTTCCTATGGAGTCCATTCTCTAGGACAGGAGGCGCTACAAATGTTGCTTGTGCTGCAAATGTTGTTCAGAAGGCATATGAAAAGGTGAGAAGAGAGCGTGAAGAAGCTCAGGCAGCCACAAAGAGAGAAGAGGCACTCAAGCGAAAGAGTCAATCTTCCAAGAGGGTTGGTAGTGTATCCTTTGGCGGATTGTCTAATTCTGCAAAGAGAAGAAAGGGCATGGAAGACATTGATGTAAGAAGCTATGGGAGTAATGTTGCAAATCAAATGGGTACAGGAGCTGGAGTAGCTGGCACATCTAGTTCACCAGGCTCTAGGGACAATTTTGATTCAGTTAGGGTGAATGGAATCACCCGGCCATACAGCTCAATGGATGTCTCCCAGTTTGGAATTCAAACTTTGCTGATGGAAAAGGCTAAGAAAGGAATCCGTGAGAAGTTAAAGGAGTGGGACTTGGCTAGTGCAGGTAATTTGACACCCAAAGAGGGGATGGTGAACAAGAAAGCAAATGATGGAGCACAAAAATCTTCTACAGACTCTTATCTGCGTGATCAAAATGATTCTGATCAGCCCATTAAAGCAGAGAATGGATTTGATGGCAGCAAGTCTTCTCCTGGCACTTCTGATACAAAAGTGGATGCGGATACTCTGGAATCTATGATTATAGATGTCCCAGATCCAGATTTTCATGATTTTGACAAGGATCGAACAGAGAGATGTTTCGGTGAAAACCAGGTATGGGCCGTATATGATGATGATGATGGTATGCCACGGTTTTATGCCATGATTCATAATGTAATTTCTTTGAATCCATTCAAGATGAGGATTAGCTGGCTTAATTCAAAAACAAACAATGAGCTGGGCCCATTAAACTGGGTTGGTTCTGGCTTCTCAAAATCGTGTGGTGACTTTAGAGTAGGTAGACGTGAAATGTACAACTCACTTAATGCCTTTTCGCACAAGGTTAGATGGAGAAAAGGCACTCGGGGTGTAATTCACATATATCCTAGGAAAGGGGATGTGTGGGCACTCTATCGAAACTGGTCTCCAGAGTGGAATGAGCTGACAACTGATGAGGTGATACACAAGTATGATATGGTGGAAGTACTTGAAGACTACAGTGAAGAACATGGTGTAACTATTGCTCCGCTGGTAAAAGTTGCTGGCTTCAAGACTATTTTTCACCAGCATTTGGATCCCATGCAAATAAGGAGGATTCCAAGGGAAGAGATGTTCCGTTTTTCACATCATGTTCCATCATACTTGCTTACGGGTCAAGAAGGTCCAAATGCTCCAAAAGGTTGCCGGGAGCTGGACCCAGCAGCTACTCCATCAGAACTTCTTCAGGTAATCATAGATGTGAAGGAAGAGGAAATTATGGAGGCTGAGTCTAATTTGAAAGAAGAAAAGGTTGTGGATGATATTGAAATAGTTAACGAGAGGCGAACAGAATCTGACGAATGTGGAGATGACCAGAAAGGGAATTGTAAAGATAATGAAGTAGAATCTGCAGAAGATATTACAAAATCATAAAGAGTAAGACGGTATTGAACATGCAGTAGAAAAGATTGCTAGTTGAGATTCTTTTTGTTGGTTTGACAAGGTTAATCCTTGAGTTAGTGTACATTGTTAAGAAACTGATTCAACACATTTGAGCGGAATGATGGACTGCAATTTTGGTTTGGAAGTGATGTGTGAAAATGCGTTGCATTCCAGACTGCGTAGCTGAAGTTTCGTGGAGGAGAGATTTACTTGTCTGCAGGTATCACAGCAGCCCAAAGGCAGAGGTGCACAAGTCGGGCTTGTTTTAGTGCTTATTTAATGGCTGCTATGGAAACTGCAACTATTTCAGTATAATGGCATGCCAAAAAGCAATGCTTCTTTCTTCAGCAATATTTTGCCGCCATAATTTTTGGAATCCCCTGATCAGATGTCATCTTAATCGCTCTGATTAGCGGATTATTAGTAGTGCAGTTCATGAGCTTATTCCAACTTCCGCTTGAATCATCCTGTAAAACACTTTGACCTTTGTAAGTTTTTAGGTGTTTCAATTTCACAGCCCTCATATATATAATACCTTAAAAAGGATTAACGATGTTACGAGTGGTTTTATTATACTTTATTACCTTACTGTTATCCTATGCCATGTAGGCTTGCCAATTAGGCCTGGTCCATTTTAACTAGGCCGAGGAAATAGCTATGGAAGCACATTGGACTCTTTAATTTGAAAAATATAACTTTGTTCGGATATTATTCATGACTTCTTATTTTCTTGAAAAGTTTTTATATAGATTATGTGGATTAGATCTAGATTTTATTGATTCTATAAACAAAATAATTACTTCTTTTGTTTGAAGAAGTTATTGATATTATAACAAATAATAATAATTTGATCATTTACTCGCTAAAATAAATAAACTTGATATTTGTGTTCAAGATGCCCAGCTTGAATTATACCATCATTATTTGTCATTTACTAATTATCATAAAAATACTTTAAAAGTTGTTTATGCAATGATTATTGAGTAAGAAAGAATGTACCAAATACTGAGTAAGAAAGAACATACCAAAGGTATAAAAAATTGTAGATAGAAGCTCATTTAGAATTAGCTAGACATTATGTACTTTATCATTTACATGGCGGAACATAAATATTCTAAGATAAAATTTGATGCATTAAGTTGTAATTCAAAAATGATATGATATTATGGAAACAATATTCTTTTAGGAATTATATAACTTCAATAACAAACTACTAATTTACATAATATGTTAGAAATGATAAATAAAAAAGAAACATAACAAATCTATTAAAAATCCAATGAAAAAGTACTTAATGCATCCATTTCTTTTGTCAATTTGGACAAACAATGTTGAGTTTGGATGCATTATAGTCTTTTCTGAAAAAATTGTAAGCGTCTAAGCACGGGAGCCCCACGTTTCCGGTGCTGGAGGGAACTGCCTACGCCAGAAAGTTGTATAAAAGATACTACGTCCTTCGCTTTGGCAATTATCATGTTCTTATGGAAATCAAATTCTACCTCCAAAACGGCTGTTAAAAGCGCGATTTGAACGAGATAGTGAACACTCGAAAGTACCTTCTTTTAAATTTACCTGAACCTCTTTAAAAGTAATCAACCGTGAGAACCTCTTCTGGAAAAATTGGACCTACATTACCAGACTTGAAGCGTAGTCATTCCCAAACTGAAGCTTATTTTTTGACATGTTTGTACAAAACCAGAATCCAATTGTCACCAGCCCCATATGCCACTTCCTTAAAAGTAATGTGAAAATTTACGTTGGGGTGGAGACACATAACACCAAAAGTTGCAGCTAAGTAACCACAAAATCAATAGCAGAAGATTCTGCTCACTGGCTTGCCAATCAACAAACAGAACATGAATTACGCCATAGCAGTAGGGCATGGGTAGAAAGCAGTTCCGCATGCAATCCACTGTCGCCTTCTCCCACGCGGCACCAAGCAGCCAGTAACCTTGAGCCATTCCCTGCTCATCACATTATAAGTAACAAGACGGTTCATCTGTCTTGATCTCAATGATAGCATGAGCAAGCCTTTGTTGCCTAAGCAAGTCATTCTGACGTGCTTCCCATAAAATTCCAAGCACCATATATTTGGCATTCTGTCAACCTCCTTCCACAAGAGAGTCATCTTTTGCAGTTCCCATATGCACACACAGGTAGCTGCATTCTTTGTAAGCAACCCCACAAGCATGATCCGACCACCATACTCAGCAAGTGTGTGGTCGCTAAGATGAAACGGGATTGGTATTATATACTGTTTCCAAACCCCTGAAACCATATTGTAAGATACAATTCCGTCAGGGTCTGAACGCATGAAATAAATAGTGCTGGCTATGGAAACTGCTTGTGACCGGAAGTTCAGTGATAGTGGTAATTTAATATGAGAGGGCATGCTTCCTGGTCTAGTCCAGGTGTTCCGCAGGGAGTCATAAACTTCATACTCTCCGTCACAGCCCACCCATAGAATCTTGTAGCCCTCACTAGTTGAAATCCCATTCAGAGTCATCCCCACAGCAATGCGGGACTGTACCTTAACTGACTTGGCTGGCAACTCTTTGAAAGATTGGGTCAGAGGGTTGCAGACATAGAAGTTTCTGGGACCCATATCAAGAAAGCAAACAAGGCCCCCTGCTGAAGTAACCGGCACGACAATTACCTTAGAGGGTAAAGAAGAAATGGTGGGGTAATGCCATTTTTTTGCAGAAGGATTGTACATGGCTCCAGAGTTCACATTTTCATGAGTTATGGTGTAAAACCAGGGAATGGTCCGTACAACTTCTGCACAATGTTGAGAGAAACTCTCAGAGTTCAGCAAGGAATTCCATTTTCGACAAACAAAGCGGAAACGGAAAATTGCAGCAATAGGAAGTCTTGCAATGACAGCTTCAAAAAGGTCTTCTGGAAATTCTTTCCATATCTCTTGAACCAGGACCTCACTCGTGCCAGTAGTGGCTACTCGCTTCCGCTCCTTTCTACATTTCTTGGTGGGCAGAGGCTTGCAAGGTTCCAACATCTTGGGACTTCCAGATTTTCCAGAAGCTATTATAAGATCACAGTAGTCATCATCAAAATTAAGGACGCACGATCTGTAAAAAAGCCAAATATTTATATTCCACAAAACAGTGCAGAAGATCAAGAACTTAGGTGAATTGTTTGATATTTACATAAAATCCAAGGATAAAAAATGAGAAGCAGGTAGAGCACTTATGTTACTCATCGTAGCTGTAAAAGTTGTGGCAGTCCATCACATGAAAGCTACTTGTGTACACAAAACCTTCAATTAGTTTCAAACCAATTATCTTACGTTCTTAAGTGGTCATTTTCAACATGCCCTGGACACCATTTCAAATCAACTTCTGATCAGTCTACCACAGCAACAGCTCCATATATGTGAAAACCAATCATGTCCCTGTTATATAATCATATCCTTGTTCAAGGGCGGAGTTAGAAAGAAATCAAATCATGTTCCATTCTCAAAAGATCCCTCAGCCTTTTCCACAACCACCTCATAGATACTACCTCCTTTCCCTCCCCGATCTTCCACAATCATTGCCTGTTTGTGATTCCTTGCAATATCTTTCCTAATTAAATGATTCCTCCCCTTAGGTAGGGTAAAAATTAATTGTGATCTTAGGCCTTGAGGCCCTAGAGACCAGGAAACAACGCCCATTTTAGGTACGAACCGGGTAAGCACTCCAAACAACTAAAAAAATAACCTTAGTTCCCAGTATCCTATGTTCATCTCATATGCCAATCATTCGAGGGCGTCTAATCAATCACTTGTGCAATGCAGATATACAGAATAAAAGCACTTCCCCTAAAAAGAAAGAAACTTGAATAGTAAAAAGCAAAGAGTGATGAGCAAAATCAGAACAATAAATGTGGAACTGAAGAATAAATCCCAAAAACTTCCCCGGAACATCTTGGCAATCGGAAATAACAATGAACAAAGCTTAGATATTAAAAAGAAAAGATTTGGATAATGACGAGCACAAATTAACCAGACACTGAAAAGCAGCTAAGCATAAAAATATGTTAGATAAAATCGGACACAAAGGTGAAAAAATTAGTAAAATTCGCTAGAGAAAACAATTACACAGACGAACGGAAACATAATAAAAGGTCCAAAGCAGATATCCAACAAAAAAAACGCAAAATCTACATTGACAAGCCCAAGAAAGCGGGCAAAACTTGAGAAACGGAATTGTCAGTCTTCTAACTTACCAAACTCAAAAACAAAATTAGACAGAACTACCAAATTCATTGTATGACCAACCGACACATTAAAAGAAAAAACCAAACACAGGAAACAGAAGACACTATCAAACGATACAAGGTCAAAATGCATAGAAATGAATTATATCGGAAATATAAAAAGGAGATCCACAATTTGGTAGACAAAGAGAAACCTGTTGTTGGGCTGGTGTTGCTGGTAGATTTGAATGGAAGGTTGATGGAGGATGTAAGAAGAAGACGCAGAAGAAGAAGAGCCGTAGAGATTGAAGAAGTCTTGAAGCTGACCAATAAGCTGTCTGAGCATGGTCAGCTCTTCCATACCCCAAAAGAGCCAGCCTTCGTCTGAGGCCGCTGCCTCCTTCTCCGTCAGCCCCGGCCAATCTCGGACCAGAATCGAAAACCTCCGAACTCGCAGACCCAAAGAGATAGGCTTAAACTATTAAATAGCACCTCCCAGTCACTGTCTCCTGTGGGCCTGCCCACCGGCTCTCGGTGTGCCTACCACTGGTGTTTTGCCACATCTGCGTAGGGTTGTGATTTATTTCCGAGTCAATTTGCAGTTATCTTGTAAATAAATCTGACAGTTTTGTTTTTCGATAAGTAAGCTGAAATCAAGTTATTGACGAAAATAACATCATAATGTAACACCAAAAGGCTATTTTGTAATTTGAAACATTATTCTGAATCTGAACTTAATTCTTTTTTTAAGGTTGCTGACAAGGTATTTTAAGATATTTTAATTATAAAAAGACATCTTTAAAACTGAATAAATCATTTATAGAAAACAAAGCTCTGATTCAAAATCTCACTTAATTAGTACATGAAAATTATGCCAATTAATTTAAAGATACCAATCCATGTTTTAAGTGAGACCACCTTAAATGTATTTTTTTTCAAGACCAATTTTCATATTTTAAATGAATAGATATAAGGTCAATTAAAGTTTTGAAATTGGTAAAAATCATACATTCGTTTCAACAACTTTTACTTTTTTCAGTGATGGGTAGTCTACCTAAATTAGAAGTATTGAATATCCAAGATATTCTCTTTCCTTCTCTTGAATACGATGATAAAAATTGATTTAAGAAATTTTATTTAACTAATGCTCCATTTCGAATTTGTTTGTAAATTTATAATTTGTTGTTTATTCTTAAGTTCACTAGTGAAACTATACGTTACGTATCTGAAATGTAACTTTGAAAAAATAAGGTGAAGGATTTCAATTTGAGAACAATCAAGTTCTATTTAGAGTTCGTTGGGCATTGATGTGACCCCACATATGAATAAACACTTGCAGGATTTTTTAATATAAATTTTCTTTGTGGTTAATAATGAGAAAAAGAATATATTATCTCAAAAAAGGGTTTTAGAGAGATTAAGGATATATGGTTGTAAATTACAACTGCAACGCTGACTATGACCGGGGAAGAAAAATTAATTTAGAAAGATATTTACATTATAAACTTAAAAGCCATACTCCATGAAATGGCAAATTCAATGTAATTTAAAAGCTTGGAGTGGTATACCTAACCTTTTCCATCATATATGTTGGTGGACGCACGGGAGTGTGGTCGATCGTGTTTCTATTATTCTTTGATTCTCTAATATGTGCCAATTGACAAGGTTTTAGGTACTTAAAAAGGGTGATTTTGAACTAAATAGGTTTATCCAATCGTATACTCTAGTGGAAGTAGGTTTGGATTCAAAATTAGAGGAAATGGATTATGAATCTAGTTTTATTTTGTTTTTCAAATCTATCAAGATACCTACACCAAACTTACATTTGAATTTAACTTTGTCTAAGGTAACAAGAAATTGATTTTTTTCAAAACTAAATAATCAAAATTGAAATAAATAATAAAACAAAGCAATTGTGCAAATAAGAAGTGAGTTGCCAATTAATTTGGGATATGATCAAGGATGAATGCTTAGGAATCATTCTTCCTTTACTTTGCTTCCTTAACTAGAATTGATCCAATTAGTTTTTGATCGTAGATTCTTAATGTATCGATTACTCTCTCTCAAGACCTAATCAATGAATCCTAATTGAATCTGAAAATTTCAGATTTGCAACCTTTGGATTAACAAAACTTTTCCTAACGTTTCAATTAGATCTGAAGTTATCTATTGGATAATTAATTTCTCACACAAGATCTCTCTTCAAATGATTTTTAATTTCATATTACAGGACTTGTTAAACTACCAACTCTCGTTGCACAATCTTATCTGATTACTTTTGACTCACTCTCTTAATTTGTTATTTAGTATAAGCATGCACAAGTATTACAAAAACTATAATAAATATTGAATTAATGATAATTAAAGTCACAAAATAAATTCAAAATAAACCCTAATCTAAAATTTAAAAACTCATGAACATGTTAAACATCTTGTAATTATGATTACTCATCCAGATGATGAAATAAATAAAGGATAAGGAGAAAAACTTTAATTGCTCCTTGATCTAGAATGTTGGAATTTTCAAATATCTTTTTGATCTCTCTACTTTGATCCATTTTGATTCAATGGCTCCAAACTTTATTTTGTGTTTTTCTTGTTCTTAAAGAGTGCTTTAGGCTTTTAGGGTTCTTTTTAGGGTTTTCCCACTTAATTTAGTTCCAAAAATAGCCCCAGAACATCAAAAGACCATAAAAACTCACATATTGGAAAAGCTTTAATTTGTTGGCATTGTTGTCTGGGCTCACTGTCACGATCATGACTTGCTTCCATGCGTTCAATTCTTCTATTTTCATTAGTTTCCTATTTCCATACACTTAAAAACTCTTAATACCTGCAAGTATACGAATCATATCTTGTAATACCGAAAGGTATCATTTTTATGAGGATCATGTAAGAACCAATTTGAACCTAACTTTGTATAACGTAACAAGAAATTGATTTTTTTTCTGAAGTAAATAACAAAAATTGAAATAAATAATAAAACAAAGCAATTGCGTAAATGAGAAATGAGCTGCCAATTAATTTGGGGTATGATCAAGGATGAATGCTTAGGAATCATTCTTCCTTTACTTTGCTTCCTTAACTAGTATTAATCCAATTATTTTTTTGATCCTAAATGTTAGACCCCGAACTCTTCTTGAAAGTTAGAACTATCAAATAAAAAATTATTGGCGATTATTTATGTGTAAAGAAAAGAAGAATTTTTGAATTTGAGATGAAATAGAAAAGATAGTTAGAACAAGATGGGTTATATGTGAAATATTGGAAGTTATAAGTTGAAACATGTTTATTGAGTATGATTTGGTGTTTTAGCCATAAATTTTTCTCTAGTTATTCAAATGAGGTGATTCTTAATTTAGATTAAACTAGAGAAATAGGGCTATAAATTATCTGATGAAATCTAGTTCTAATTCAGTTTTTAAGAATTTCAATTTTGTATGGAATTTGAGCACAGAATATTGTTTTAGTATAAGAATAGTTTGGAAATGTTTGGGATATAACTTTATATTTCTGAACCAAATTGAATAATTTTGGTGTCATTAGAAAATTAAGACAATGGGGAACATTTTTCTAGAAGGAAGTGTTATCAAATTCCTTTAATTAACTGATTAGAAAATGTCTAGACTTTTAGAAGGAGTTAGGCATGATTTAAATAATTTTGAGGTATTGATAGATTAATTATGTTATTTTGTAAAGTTTATTAGCATGTTAATATGAGCAAGACTTTATGCGTGGGTTAATTGAATTAAGGCAGTAAGATGATATCAATGGCAAAGTTGGCAAGTCACTTAAGCTTAAATGACATAAAGCTTTAAGTGAAGGGCAAAGTAGACATTTTAGATTCATTAAGGATATAAAAGAAAGAAAGAAGACTTGGATTGCATTTGAAGAGGAAAAAAATGAAAATTAGAAGAAAGAAGAGGGAGAGAGAGTCGTGGAGAGAAGAAAAGAAGAAGGAAAGAAAAAGAAGAAGGAAAGAAGAAGAAGATGGAAGAAGATTTGTTCAAGATAAGCTTTATTTCTCTTCTTGTTTTGTTAGAGAAGGAGTTAGAAAGAGAAAAAGGTTTTTATGTTGGGATGAATGGAGAAAGAAGATGATTTAAGGGCAACCCATTTGATTTTAGGGTTTCTAAGCTAGGTTTTTGGTTTTCTAGCCTAGATGGATTATGGGTAGGTTAGATTTGAGTTTGATTTGTGTTGATTTAATTTGTTGCGATTTTAAAGTTTTAGGGATTTTTATTGAATTGGAATTGAGTGGGAATTTGGTTTAATTTAGGAAATCAAGAGAAACCTTATCTAAGAGCAAGGGTAAGGAAACAATTGAGTTTGGATTCTTAAGCAAAATAAGGTGAGTTTCATTTTTATAATTGAGTTAATGAGCCATAAATGTTCTTCAAGTAAATGGAATTTAATGATTTTCCAACTACCCTATAAATGTATATTTATTGTTCTCTAAATGCTTAAGAATGTGTTATATGTTGTTGTTTGTAAATTTTGGGAATGAATTCTAATTGATTCACAATTTTTGTAATTGTTGCTTTTGAATGAGTTGAGAAATGGCTTTTATGCTTGGTGTAGGAATGTGGTTGGTGAATTGTGAAATGTTGATGGGAATGCATATGAAATATTTCATGTGCATGGCAATGAAGTTTTAGAAATGTGTCATTTAGGTAATTGGTTTTCAAGTCATGAATTAAATGTTATGTAGGTTTGTGGTGGTCCCCTAAGTTAATTCAAATACACTTTGACAAAAGACTTCTCCTGCCTGCCCACTAGTGGTGTGGAGCTCCTTCATGAACTCCCCTAAGTTCACAGCTACACAAGACTACTACGTGAAAATGTGTAGTACGTTCTGTTTTTGGATCCACCCAAACCATTCTGATGTGCTTATGTGTTTATGATTTTTGACAAGTTTGATTAATTCATTATTCTTGCTGTTATAAATTGCTTTATAGGTTGTGAATTTGGGAAATATATGTTACATGGATCTCAATGTGAATTTTACTATGGAAATGAATAATTCAAGGTTTTTGCTTGTTTCTCGTTATAAAATTGTTACCCATGAGTGTTAAACTCACCCTCATTCCTTCCCATCGACAAGCGATGAGCAAGATATCGAGTGATCGAGTCGAGCGTCAAGGCATCACTCCAACTTGCATATTTTGTTCTTTTGAAGTTAGATTTTGTAAAACAAGGCTTTAGTAGCATTTTGAGAAATTATTGTTCTTGTAAAGCTTGTATTTTGGATTATGTAGTAATGTGGCTCGAAATGCCCACTAAAACGTGGTAAAAATCTTACTTTGATGTGAATGAAATATATATACATTATGGTTGTTTGTGGCATTTTAAGTTTTTGCATTGAAAATTTCAAGTGTTCATAGGGATAGGATTTATGTTCTAGATTTTGGGGAGAAACTGCACTAATTTAGGATTAATCTGACCAAGTTGTTTTCATAGAATTTGTAGCTTGTCTTTCTAGCTTTCCAACGATATAAAGTATGAAATTTTTGGATATCAAAGTTCAGAGATATGATTGCTTGAGTAGGTGATGTTGCATAGGACGTGTATCCCGAATAATTAGAGTGTATGGAGTGATATTGTGCTAGGATTGTTCGATTTGGAAAGGTTATGAGTAAAAGGGATGTTAGGATGGGTTTAGGATCCATTGGAGAGGTTTCGAAAGTAAAAATTTTCATTAAACTTGAAGGTTACACGGTCAGGCCGTGTAAAATCACACTGGTCGTGTATTCCTGATGTTGAAAAACTGCCAGACCTGAAAGTTACAAGGTCTGCTCGTGTAGGTTCACACGGCCCACGCTTTGACCCTCCTAATGATAACAACTCACTTTAAGTTCTTCATAAAAGTTGTAGATCTAGAAGTTCTCTTTGAAAACGTCTAAATAAGACCTTAATCCAGCATCTCTAGTGAAAGTTATGCTAATTGTCCCGATATAGGTACAACATGATTGAGGACATGAGCATGATTGATTCTTTTGGCCATAACTTCATAACGCGACCTCCAAATGAAGTGATTCTTGAAGCATTGGATTCCCAACACATTTTTATACCTTTAAATAAAAATTGATAGCCTTTGGTGATGAATTCAAAAATATTGATGGAAAAAAATGAGGAATCGGTTGGAAGAGCATGATAGGGTTATGAACACACTTTGGATTTTCAAGCATATCTTTATCTATTGAACTCCGATTGAGTTGGTTCTTACTTCAAAATAAACTAGAGACCAAAAAATAAAATTTTCTGAAGAAGTCAATTGTGATTATTGTGATTTCGTTGTGTGGGCTCGCCTTTGTGGCTTGAGATGTTATGAGAATGATGAGAGGGAACCAATGATGGCTAAAGAGATTCTATAGAATTAACCCTACAGGTTAATACACTCACATTTATGAATGGTTTCCGATTGTTGGGCTCCAAAAACGGTTCCCAACAACTATCCCAACATCTAATAACTGAGGCTCAACATTTAATTTTGCAGAAAATTGCATACATATAAGAGAATGTGTATATTGGGACCCGATCCGGGATCCGGATCCCAACCGAAAAAGCAGAACGGAAAATGAAATACGGAAGACATAATGCAAAGTGAAGCACAAACTAAAAGGAATACAAAACGACCAAAAGGGAAAATACAAACCGAAACGAATCGAATCAGAAAATACAA
>JANPWT010000001.1:7607506-7619971 GCA_024678245.1 Erythroxylum densum
GTATCAGTTTCCTTTTTGGTTTTGTTAGGAGACTGATAGACTTGTCTATTCTGACATTGGATGACTGTACCAGATGACTATTATTTTGGATGTTCATTTACTGATTACTGTTTTACTGTGATTTATTTTACTGCGATGCCATATGGATATTAGCGAAATTTTCTGGTAGTGAACTTTTATCGTAGGATACGTGTCGGAATGACCTTCGGGCGTCTCGATGTGTACCCTACGATGAGGGGGCGCTACACTATATTTGTGAATTAATTCCATATGTGGCATCTTATACTCCAAACTTATCTAAGCTTCTGAAAAAGAATCCACCACCTTGGACAAAGGAACAATCTAAGGCTATCAAGCATCTAAAGCAAATCTGTCAGGATTCTCCACCTTTAAAGATTTCTGATCAAAAACAATGTATCTTACAAACTGGTGTTGACATTGTAGTTTTATCCAATTTGTTCCGACAACATCCATCGTGGCCTCCAGAAAATTTAGATACTTTTCCTCACTATAATTATCCTCTTTCTCTTCAAAGCATAATCACCACTCCTTTAATTTCTAAACATTTTTGTCAAGGTGGTATGGCTAGTTAACCTCTCTTTGTTTTCACAAAGAAGTCTTTTCCTTCCATAGCTAGTAGTCCCACTAGTGTGTCTAAAGTTGCATCACTTGCTCGTATAAGTTTGTTTTATTATTTACATCAGTTTCTTAGTAAACATAACTCTTTTGGAAATCCCACAATGTTTAATCTCAAAGCACCATACCTAAAGTGACTTTTCTTCATGATCCTTTATCTGAAAACACATTATGGTATCTTTGGGCACTCTCAGCCCTTTACGATTATGGTATTACCATATCACCTCTTCATTTGTACCAACATCTCTGTGACATTAACAATGGAAGTTCTTTATTATGGACATTTCTGGAATGATTTCAACCATTAGATAAATGAAAGCAACAATGTTCCTTGATAATCCAACAACATCGTCTATGAAAGCCTCAGCTAGATGACAATCTACTCATTGCTTCTTCATTCTTCATCGTCTATATAGAGAAATATATACTGGTGTCCTTTACATAGAACATCATGTCTAATTTTATCATACATCCTTATACTGGCCACGACATCAGGACAACGTGCTTCAATCTTTGAGATATTTTCTTAAGGAAATTAATCACTTTCTAGATACACCAGTTCTTTCTACTTCTACTAGATCATATCCCGGTGAATTTATTCTTGGTGAGCCAGAAGCACCAAAAGTTAACATACCTGGTTTCAATAGTCCTCAATATAACACAGAAAATACAGTCTAAAACATTGTAGGAACTTCTCAACCATCTAACTCAGCTTTTTAGGATGCTCAAGATCCCAATGATGACTTCTACAATCCTAATGAAGATGAGTTAAATCAATTCCTACATTAACTTTATACATGTGAGCTCAGTCCCAGTAAAAAACGTAAAGCACATCAACAGGATACTGATAGCTCAGATGATCCAGACTCTCCATCAAATCGTCAATCATGGCACGAATCAATTTGTGACAAATAATACTTTGGATTCCTTGGATCATAATAATGGAACACTCTTTTTAAGGAAAGTATTCCACTAAAGACTTTGGACCTCACTTTAACCCTTTAAAGTGAGCACAACTTTTGAGGCAACCACCATTGAGACTTTTGTTGAAAGTTGGTCTCAAAAATCACTGTTCAAGTTACTATTCAAGATTCCATCTTATCATCATACTATTTGCTTTTAGGCTTTTGTAAAAGTATTTTGCTCTTGTAAAAGTTAGGTATTATTATTGTACCTTAAAGTCGCCTTCTTTCCAAAAGCAGTAATGAGTGTGTCTTAGGTAGATTTATATTTCTAATCTTCGCTTCACCTATAAAAGCAAAGTTTCCTTTCATTTGTAAGTATTTACAAATTCAATTCAAAGTTTAGTAATGAAGTTTGGTTTGTGCGTTTTTCTTTAGAGTCTCTTCTCTTTCCTGAAAACTTTAAGACCTGAGTCATATTCCTAACTGCCTAGGTATAGGACAAGTATGCTCTACATTTGCCTCTTCTGAAGATCTTGTGTATCATAAAGTCTATGATAGTTTGGGACTACATTTAAAATAATTTCCTCTGCTTGATTAGAGTTTAACAGGGAAAAGAGTGAAGGTACTGTTGCGACTATTGTTACAGAGTGGGAGTCGAGAGTTGTGAGAAAGATAGAGGTTCCTAAAATGAAAGATGAGAGTTGTGCTCGTGAGCCAGGAGAGTTAGAGAGGGCTTTGTTATCTTGTTCATCATACCAGAAACAGTCCCTATAGTTATAAGTATAATTCTCAAGTTATTCCACAATAGTCTACCAGATACCTTAGTACCTACAATCTAATTTTAGTTAGTTGATGATCTTATTCAAACGAGTTTTTTTTGCCAGCTTAGTGTCATAGTTTCCCTGTGTGTTCTTCGGAGCCCCCCAGTGATTTTTCAGTGAATTAACCCAACATCAACGTATCATACATAGCATGGCGAAAACCCATTTGCAAAAGTATAGGCAATTGAACCCAAATGATAATAGCTAGATTGATCCAAGATATTTGGACAAATACTCGGTTTGGATTCAAATCCAATCTATTTATGTATATATAAAAGAAACCTCAAAATGTAATTCTAGTTCTTTGAAAAATAAAAAGAAATCCATTTACTAATTGTAATATGGTCTGCAGTTAATTAGAACCTAAGCTACCTGGAGATTGGAAGTTGTATTTCCTAATACTCTAGTTTACTCGAGTCACAAGAAGATGACCAAAGAATGACCTAACAAACTCATACCAAACATGGCCACGGAAATCTCACTCGTACTTACTTCTTTTTCTTAATTAGGGAGTTTCAGAATTTCATGCGCTAAACATGATCTCCAGTTCCAAGCTCCTTGTCCTTATTCTATTCCTTTAAAAGGCGGCTCAATCTTACTACATTTTTCATTCAGCATTAACTTTACTCCCAATGGAAAACACCTTGCCTAATTCTTCCGGAGACCATGAAAATATCTTCCGAAGTCGATATCCAGCAGTCCCAGTTCCCGATAACGTGACATTGCCTGATTTCGTACTTGAAAACGCTGAATTGTACGCTGATAATGTAGCATTTGTGGAGGCAAAGACCGGGAAGTCGTACACTTATAGAGAGGTGATCAGAGACACCAAAAGATTCGCCAAGGCTTTGAGGTCTCTTGGTCTGAGGAAGGGCCATGTTGTGGTTGTAGTGCTTCCGAATGTGGCTGAATATGCCATCATAGCTCTTGGAATAATGGCTGCAGGTGGTGTTTATTCTGCTGCTAACCCTGCAGCTCATGAATCAGAAATTAAGAAGCAAGTAGAGGTTGCGGATGCTAAGTTAATTGTCACAAATCAGCTGGCCCATGCCAAGGTAATGCGTGTCTTATAATCGTCTTTTTACTGGCAGGAGTCTTGTACTAGATATACGTGTTGGTGTTGTCATCTCCCAATTATCACCCAACTTAACAATTTTGGCGACCAAATAATCATAAATTTGGTATTCCTGACACTACAGGTGAAGAGTTTGGAGCTCCCAGTCATTGTACTTGGCGACACAAAAGTTTCCAATGCCATGAATTGGAAAGAACTACTTACTGCAGCAGAGAGAGCGAGCGACAACAAACTTGTGTACGAGGATGATGAAGTTAAACAGACAGATCTATGTGCACTTCCCTTTTCATCGGGCACCACAGGGTTGTCCAAAGGTGTAATGTTATCACATCGAAATCTAGTGGCCAACCTTTGCTCCACTCTCTTCAGTGTTGGACCAGAATTGGTGGGTCAGGTCACAACACTAGGCCTTATTCCGTTCTTCCATATTTATGGCATTGCTGGTATTTGTTGTGCCACACTTAGGAACAAGGGTAAGGTGGTGGTTGTCAACAGATTTGACCTAAGGACATTTTTAAATACATTAATCACACAAGAAGTGACTTTTGCACCAATTGTTCCACCCATTATTTTGCAATTAGTTAAAAGCCCTATAGTGGAAGAATTCGATCTTAGCAAGCTCAAACTCAGGGCCGTAATGACGGCGGCTGCTCCACTCGCTCCGGAGCTACGTAATTCCTTTGAAAAGAAGTTCCCTGGTGTCCAAGTCCAGGAGGTGAGCTAGAGCTAGAGCTATATACATAATAGTAGTCTTAAGCTATACACCAAAAAAAAAGAAAAAGTAAGCAAGTTTGACTTTTTATTTCAATAGGCATATGGGCTGACTGAACATAGCTGCATCACTCTCACTCATGGAGATCAGAGTACAGAACATGGCATTGCAAAGAGAAATTCAGTAGGATTCATCCTTCCCAATTTGGAAGTTAAGTTTGTCGATCCTGAAACAGGCCGATCTATGCCCAGGAACACTAGTGGTGAAATTTGTGTGAGAAGCAAATGCGTTATGGAAGGTAGACTCTTATTTTATACAAACAAAATAAAAATTATGCGACAAGCCATGGTAAATTTATGTCCAGCTATTGCATTAGCATTAGTTGTGGCCTGATTTTCACTAATTTTCAGGTTATTTTAACAATGAGGAAGAGACAGCTAGGACCATTGACAGGGAGGGATGGCTACACACTGGTGACTTTGGGTACATAGATGATGATGGAGACATCTTTATTGTGGATCGCATGAAAGAAATAATTAAGTATAAAGGATTTCAAGTAAGAGGAGACTTGTTTTTGCCGATTTTTGTAAGTTCTTGACTATCTTTGACAAATTAAGTGAAAGTTCAATTACTCTGCAGGTAGCTCCAGCGGAGCTAGAGGCTGTCCTCCTCACTCATCCCTCAGTTGAAGATGCGGCTGTTGTACCGTAAGTATCACCTAAAACTTGGAGTCTACGAATTGATTGTGACGCTATGTTAGATGAAACTATAATACACAAGTTGGTGCAGGCTACCTGATGATGAAGCTGGAGAGATCCCTGTTGCTTGTGTTGTGATGAGCAAAGACTCCAAAGAAAGTGAAGAAGATATAATCAGATTCGTGGCTTCAAATGTTACTTATTATAAGAAGGTGAGGGTTGTGCACTTCGTGGACACCATCCCAAGGTCGTCTTCCGGGAAGATAATGCGAAGGTTTATTAGATCAAAAGTGGCAGAGAAGTTACCGGCAAGTCTCAGTCCACAGCAGAATTGTCCCAGTAGCAGTTATGCATTTCGATTTCATAGTTAAATCACATATTTCACCCTGAATAAATTACTGCTTTGGTTTTCTTTCCCGAAACGAGATTTGGGCAATTCAAGTGACTTTGTAACCCCTCCTTGTCATAAGCAATTTATTGACGAAAGAGGAATGGGGCCACACTACAACCTAACATTGCCATAGTCTTTGTGGTCCAGTGTCATGAATACCAAGCGCTCAGGCGCAGGATAGATACAAGTTTCTGGTTTTCTTTCATTTGACATTTGAGACTCAAAGGCTACTTAAGTGTTATTTAAGCATATCAAATAATAAGAACATGCTCCATTAGCCCTAACACCTTCGAATTGCTGCGTCTGCCTAAAAAATATACTCACGTGGACCCCTGAATCAAATAGGAGCTTAAGATCTTATAATTATTGAACTTATTTTAAATCTTTTAGTTGACCACAAAAAAGCTTAATTTTCTGCTAAATCTGTTTAAATTAGAACAACAATAACAATGGACCATTGTATTTTTCAGGCTTTCAGATTAATGGAGTAAATATAATCAAGATTATATTATTTTTTGAAATCCCCCTCCCTCTCGATATTGTGTAATAATGTGAGCAAAGAAATTAATAAAGACAAAACAAAGTCGAATATAAATAAAAGACAAATTCTTTAGAGTCGTAGTGAAAACAATATTTGATTCCATTTGCCACGCTTGTACCAATGGAATTTGGTTTAGCTCTTCTCAATCATTTCTTTTGCTTAATATTTCTGTTTTTACAAAATTGGAAAACGTGAATATAGTTTTCCTCATTTCCTGGTGTTGACGTGCTGATAGAACGCCCTCCATCCAACTTGCTCCGTCGGTAAACTACAACAAACCCAATTCACGGCGTTCCCTGACAAGACAACCTTGCACAACAGTCCAGTGAAAAATACAGCAAAGCCGTGATTAAAAGAGAGAGAGAGAGAGAGTTGTGGGGTGGCAGTGGCACTGTCACTGTGCTAAGGCACAAGTTGTTATCGCGGTCCACAATCCCATATCACATGCTTAATAATTCCTGAAAACTTAAAACGCAGGGGAAAAAAAAAATCAAAATGGTCATTTGAAGCCAACAAGTTAGTGACTTGCATTTATTTACTCACTGAAAAAGAAAGCTTCTTTCTCTCTCTCTTTCTCTCTCTCTCCTTCTCAGCTTTTTGCCAGATTTCTTTTTCGCTGATTCAGTCTCTTTGATTGGTAAGCAAGAACTCTTTCTTTATCGTTCCATACGTAAATTTCCTTTCTGAACTTCTGTAACCTACATAGGTATAGTAATTATACATATGGGGAAGTGGGTAATTTTGTTGGTCCATGTTTTCTTCACCTTTTCATTTTTTTGCTAAATTTGGAGAAGCGGCTGTGGTTTTTGCGGCTTAGATTGAAACAGCAGTTGCTCTATACTTCCATCATTGGTACGTGGAGGTGGGACTTTATTGACAGCTAAATATATTACGTTTCTTCGTGGTTCTTCTCTCTATCTATGTCCGTCTCTTTTTTTTTTCTTTTCAATATTTTCTCTGGAAAGTGGTGATAGAAAACGATGTCTTTGCTTGTCTGACATTTTCCTTCTATACCCGGAAGGGAGGTAGCGGGGACCAGTTAACGGGGACTTTCCCCTTCAACAAGCGACAATCTTAGTTTGTTTGGTTGCTGGTTCTCTCTCTCTTTTTCTAAGGAATTGCTTTTACTATGAAAAGTATAGGAATAAGAGCTGAGTATCCATCACTCCTTGTCACTGGATAGGTGATCTCGGAGTTCGTAAATTGCTTGTCTTTCGTTTCATTTTACTTTCGAATTCATTGGGTTGTTTTGGGTAGGTTGTTGGAGTCAGGCTTGTGGGGGGTTTGTTGGGGAAAGTGTTTAATAATTGATCTATTTAGGGTTTTTTGATCAGTAACTACTGGTCCTATTGATGGCCCTACTTCTCTTGTTAGCCCCAACAGATTAAATGTGAATTATTGGGGATGGATGGTTTCATAACAGTCCTCATCCCCCCTTGGTGAATGTTGAAATACTTTCACTCATAGCAGGTAATTAGTGGTAGATGTTATTGGGTGGAGAGAGAGAGAGTTCTGTTTGCTACATGGGACTCAGCCTATTGACCTATTAGGCTAGATGAGTACTTACTTCCCACCATAAGGCCAAATCTATAATAAACAAGGGTTGTTGCATACATGTGTGAATTTGACCTCAAATGTTGCAGGGAATTGGGGAATACTGGGCGTAAGCCTTGTTTTTATTCCCGTGAATGGTAGAAACCATAGAGCTTGTTAGGTAGCGTACTTAAAAGTTGTGACAAGGATATTTTATGTGCGAATACTAGTGTTTCTTTATATTTAAGGGTAGATTCTTTGTTTCAGCCATTTGTGAAGGATAACACTTCTTTATATTAACATTTTTTTGATTAGGAAACTCGCAGCTAATTTTCAATGGTGGACGTTCATTCTTGTAAGAGACTTTATGGGGTAATTGATTACCAACTTTTTGTTCAATGTTTGCTACTTTTACTGAGTCACAGCTGTCTGCTTCCCTTTTTGCGTTCTTTGGGTTGTGGGAACAGTATCGAGTGAAACTGAAAATATCTGGGAACATATAAGTTGTCAAACAGATTTGTAACTGTCTTGAGAGAGTGTATGTGGTGGAAGGGGCAACGAGGAAACGTGTGGCTCTACTAATTTAGATGATACAGATGTCTTAGTCTTAAATTCAGTGAGATGAGGGCTCAGTTCTTAGTTTGTCAAGTTTTAGCAGTACATTGTGTTGATATGATCTATGATCTCTATCAATTATTTGCTAAATTTAGTTTTTTTGACTTTAGCGTCGTTCTTCAATAGTTCTCATCAAACTTGATTTGATATTTTCAGGATCTAACACCCTCTTACTTTTACACTATATGAAGAAGCACAGTTCATAAGGTAATTCTATGAGCTCTCTCTCACCAATGGAGTGGAATGCAAAGGCCCAAGTAAGGTGGGACTTGGAGAGCCTTATAATGTTCAATGCAACAACGAATGAAAATCCAAAGAAATTACCAAAAACAGATTGGGGAACTGATGGAGATAGAGGAGTTGATTCTGGGTCTTTATATTCATCTGTGAGTGGCACTGGTAGTGCTAATGGTGGTTCTGGCTCTGATTTTGGACTTGCTTCACTATCGAAGAGCTCAAAATCAGCTTCCATTAGTTCTTCATCAACTGGGGAGGTGAAAACTTTCATCTTCGCTTCGGGTGTGTCTGAGCCTGTTCCAGGTGTCCTCAATGAGAATAAAGAAGTTCTGAAGGTGAGTGCAAGTGCTAATTCCTCTACACTTGAACCCAAAGTGGGCACAAGTGAGCCATTGCTAAGTCTGAAGCTTGGTAAAAGAGCGTACTTTAAAGATAATTTGGCTGAGGGTAACACTAAGATTTCATCACTTTCTACGATTCCTGTTTCTTCTATTACGCCCGTAAAGAGATCCAAATCCAGCACTCAGAGTACAGCTGCCTCACACTGCCAAGTAGAAGGCTGCAAGATTGATCTCTCATCAGCTAAAGATTACCATAGGAAACATAGGGTTTGTGAAAGTCATTCAAAGTGTCCAAAGGTCATTGTAGCTGGTATAGAACGCCGGTTTTGCCAGCAGTGTAGCAGGTAATGATTCTGTTGAGACGAACAATGGAACTTGTTTAGAATTATTTACTTCTACTGCTTGTTATTTTGTTAGACCTTGCTTATGTTGTATGGGCAGTAGGGATTTTCACCACTTGGTCCTTGTCCATGTGTTTGTACTTATCTGATAAGCTACTTTTTGTTTATTTCAAAGGTTCCATGGTCTCTCAGAGTTTGATGAAAAGAAGAGAAGTTGTCGCAGGCGTCTTTCTGATCACAATGCAAGGCGTCGCAAGCCACAACCAGAGTCTGTCCAGTTTAATTCTGCCAGGCTTTCTACATTGTTATATGGTATTGAATTAAACTCATGACTTCAAATGTTTTTCAGCTAAGTCATATAACATGTTGATGGCATTGGTCTCCATTTTGACTGGTTTCCCCATTTTCTGTTGTTTTTACATTATTCTATCCCCTAACTCTATATGAGTTACCCTTCCACCCCTAAATGAAAAGTTGAAATACTCCTTTTCTGTTTGTTAAACTGCAATCTGAATTTTGTCTTACTGCTTTGTTCTTTATAAAGACTTTTAAGAGATGAATTGGTTGTTTTCAGTAGATCTTATTATCATTTTCAGCTAACCTAGTTTGTGGAAGATGAGGGAAGTGTATAGATGTGGATTTCACATTTATTTGTTTCTACAAACTAATCAGCAAGATTATCTATTCATACAAGTTGGGAAGGTGGCACATCATTCTGATCATGGCAAGTTGATATGAAGCATTGTTACATTATGCAGATAGAAGGAAACAGGTAACGCTTGACTGGAGCAGAGAACCACTTTTTCATACCCCCAACGGAATTTTGACATCAGAAGGCACATCCAGCTCCAAGTTTACCATAGTGAAAGAATATATGTTGAAGTCTGGAAAGGCAGAAGATATAACTGGACAGACACGCTTGCTTGACCATGACCTGACCAATTCCATTCCTGTGCCTTGTCGTGATTTAAATTGCTCATTGCCAAACAAGGTCAAGGGAACAGTGGCTGAGATTCTCAACCAAGGTCTTTTTATTCTGGCATTTTAATCAAGCCCTTCCTTTGTTGATTTAAAGTTCCATGTGACCAGAAAAAATTTCCATTATGATCCAAAGATCCATGATAGTATGCCTCCTTTTCTCTCCTGAAAAACACGTGCAACATAATGGACCTTCCCTGGAATTATAGTAGTCCAATGGAAGGGTTAGCCTTATGGTCCCTAAAAGAGAGAAACATGGACATCGTTTGCCATTCTCTCTGCCAGTATATGATCTTTCTGTATGTCTGTGTCTCTAGGCCTATACAAATCAGATACAGAATATATGTCAAATTGAAGTGTGGAATCAAAATTTTCAATTGGTTGTTTAAGCTGAAATTCTCTGTTGGTTTATAAAATACATATGTGCAAGGACATCTTGTTCTTATGAAAATGATTCTGCACTTTCAAATTAATGCATGCACTCATTTAATGTATCTGAATGTCCCAGGTTCACAGGAATCTCTTCTCTCTCTTAATGTGGATGCAACACAGGATCTTCATCGTGCTCTCTCTCTTCTGTCAACTAAGTCATGGGCTTCTTGGGAGCCAAAATCTATTTCATTTGAGCAGCCTGCGCCTACATGTCATACTGTCATACCTGAGTCCTTGCCGCATGTTAGTCCTCAAGGCCTGCCTGAGTACTGGACGACTGAACATCAGTCAAATGACATGCATATGCATGCCTCAACTTTGCACAATGATGCCCGCATTTACTTCCAAGAATTCCAGCCAGTGAAAAATCCGTATGAGTGCGACTTCTATTCCAATCAGTTGAACTAGCTGCACCATTGTGATCCTTCTTTGCACATATTCACATATTTGCCTAAGGAATTCCTATATCTATAATTCAGCAATTGCCGCTGACCCTTGAATAAGTCTTACCCTTATCATTATCAGGATTGCTTAAACTATGCACATCCTAGTGAACATGAAATTGACCAGATAAGTTCATTGCTATTTATGAGTTCGATGTAAAGGAGGACCTGCACCAGTGGAAGATGACATTGCTCATTGAGCGTGGTTAAAAATATTCTGGCGAAGGCTTAAAACGTGACAAATGCAGGCTGTTACTTTTCTTAGTTTTTCCAAAATGGTTGCATTTTAATAGGAGGAATCATTGTATTTACGACTTCTATGTAGTTAAAATCTTTGTTTGGCATTTCCTCTGGGAGCTTGATGGTCTTGTTTTTTGCAGTTTAGACAATGTTCGATTACACTTGGTCTTGCTAATGTCTCTCGATTTCAAGTTCTTTTTCTTTTTGGGATTCGCTTGCTATGGAAATTTCTAAAGCATGGATATGTATAGTATCATTTTCTGCCATCACATTCCGCTTTTTGTACGTATTTAATGAGTACTAGGCACATATTGATCCGACTGGGAAGCTTTGGGAGTATGTTATCTTTTCTTGATTGTCTTTATAAACGCATCTCTGTGCCCAGGTAACGTAACTTCAGCCTCCCATAGAAATGGAAATTGTTATGCTCCTAACAAAATTGTGAAAGCGTTGTACTGGTGAATTGGGAGTCTCTGGTGAATGTTAAGATCCAACTCATCTGTAGTAGTAGAAGTTGATTGTTGGAGATGCCTTGTAATGTTCCATTGGCAAGACTGTCTAAGAGGAGCTCACACCAAATAAAAGAGTCAACATATATGCTACTTCATCCCAGGTCATTTGGATATTTACAAACATCTCAATCGCAGCGCACCAAATTCTGTAATCGTTGAGGACCAAAGCGTTAAACTCCCAGTTAAGATAGTTTAGAAAAGAAACGGTGAAAAAGGCTTGAAGCACCCGGTGGGTAGGCTAAAATCGCCTCAAAAGAACCAGGCCTGAATAATTTACCAAGAGTATTGGGCTGGTTCCATATTTGCTTATGTGTGAGTCTATTTTTCACATTTCTATGTGTGGGGCGTCTATGTGATGTTTCTGTTATTTGTCTTTTGTGTGAACTGGCGCAGTCTTGAAGGTTGGAGCAAGGCAATGGACGGAGCTGGTTGCAGCAGAACGAGCATAGAAGTATATAAAAGGCCTGATACGAAACTCAAGGTGCAGATAAGTTAGTAAGGGACTTTCTTAGCTTAAGTGAGATTGTAGGTTCAAACCGTTTTTATGTATGTAACCGTTTAAAATTTGAGGCTAGAGTTTTACCTCCCGTAAGGAATTTATCCGGCTCGAGCGGGGATTAGTCTGGGAGTGGATAGCCTGAAGATACCTTCCTATAATTGAGACTTTCTTAAGACACTTCGTGGACAACTAAAAAAAAAAAGACCTGGTATGATAGAAAGAGCAGGTAGCTTTCTTAAGATTTTAGGGGACATCTTTGTCCCCGACAACCAATTTTTTTAAAAAATCTTTGTCGGAAAAGAATGCAGCCTCTCTAATTGTTGATGGGTCCTTTTTACGTAATATTTTTAGATGATATTAATACTATTATCTTCGACTAACCTTCATTTCCACATATTCTATTTCCTTTGTCTTCTCTAAAAATTTTGTTGAGTACAGTTTGGTTGTATCAATATGGTATTAGAGCATTGATCCTTTGTAACAGCTCAAACTACTCGCTTCATAGATATTATCCG
>JANPWT010000001.1:7669059-7682626 GCA_024678245.1 Erythroxylum densum
TTATGGGCTACGGCTTGCAATAAGACCTCCATATATATAGAAAAGAGATAAGGAGACAAGGGGTCCTCTTCTCTCATGCCCTTTTCTCCACTAAACCATAGCTAGTGGTTTGATAGGAAAAGGGATGAAATGATGGTGGAGTTTCACTTGGAAGATAATTCACTGGTAAACTCTTGTTGGCTCTACTATATATTTTAAGGGCCTTTTGGGTGAGAATATTGAAGACACAACGAAGTGAGGGGATGAATGCTTTACTTCGATGACTATGTGAATGTGCATAGTATATTGAGACAATTTGATAAGCAATATGAGCAAATAATTTAGGAAAAGATTCAGAAAATAGAGTTTGATCACTTCAGAGAAGGTGTAGTGTATCATTGGCAACATGATTTGACATTGAGCAGGAACTCTAGAAGTGTATACCAATTCCATGTTTCATATTATATAAGAAAAACTAATAAGTGTCATGTACTATAAAGCAAGCAAAAGTTTTAGTAAAGGAAATATTTATAAGGTAGAAGAGAGAGGAGAGAGATGAAGGTTGCAATGTGACTATCCTATATATGGTTAGATTAGATGAATCACTTCCACTAGCCAAGTGCACCTTAATGTTATTTGAATTTGAAAGGGTTGTCTATCATCACATGAAGGTTGATAACATTCAGGAAGATGATCATGGCACTGTTAGTAGGAAACATAAATTGGAAGGAGCTTTTTTTAAGGCCTTTGATTATGCTAGTGATAGTGCATCAAATTTTGAGTACCTATACAAGCTTTAAGAAGATAGTGATGACCATTATTGGTTAAAAAAATCCATTTAAGAAGGCATTAGGTTGAAGGACATTTTTTTTCTTCTCTAAAACATGTGATAGGCCAAGAGTCAAAAGGTTAAAGTCTTGAGAGGAGAGGGTCCAATAGTAGAAATTAAAAAAAGAAAGTAGTCTAGTTGTTAAGGAATTTTTATTAGTATGGATAATTTGAGTTACTAAATATTTTTAATAATTTTGCATAATACTATCGTCTAGTCTCTTGCATTTATCATAAAAAGCTGGAAAGGGGAGAGACAGATAAAAGAGAAGATTAGATATTATATTGTAACAGTAGTAAAATGGGGGCAAACCTCCGCCGCTCCCTCCAACAAACTAATTTTCTTTTATTACACAGAAGTTCAAATTCTATGTATTCTACTAAATGAACCCATATCAACAAATCTCTGCCACCAGGAAGAACAGGTATCAACAACTCTTGCATCAATATTTGAAAGAAGTTGGGTATTATTCATATTGCATTTGTCTTCTGAACTAGCATCACTTACCGGAACATCAGTGCTGCTGAATCCTCCAGTAAATCAATACACCTCCCTGAATACAGTCTTTGGTCTTCATAAAAATTTCCAAGCTGCAGCAGTTACCGGCAAAAAAGTATTAATCAACCGTCCAACAAAGTGGCAAGACTCAATTTCCACACAAACCTATAACGAAACATATTTGCCACATACTTAATATTCCATCAAGAACATGTAGATAAGTGCACAAACCCTTCTATACTACAGCATGAGAACAGAATGTGAAGGACTAAATCTACTACATCCACATTGAGGTTCGAAGACAGAAAATCTGACACCACGCAGGTTCGTCTCAGATTTAGTTTGTAGGCAAAGTTCACGCTGCAAATTTTACAGTCATGACAAGGGCAAGCCACAACACAACCATCAATGTGGTTGTCAAATTGATCAAAAAGTGCAGAAAGCACACTAGACTTGAGGTTTAAAAACTTCTCAACATCCTAAAACCTACAAGTCACTAAAAGCTACAGACGCAAACTTCCATGTGAAGCTTCCGAAATTACAGCTAACATATATTCGTGTTTACTATTATTAGTAAATGATGTCACCTAAGCAACTTCAGTTCCTAAGATCTGTATTTATCACCTTTTGACAAAAACGTTGTAGCATCAGATTAGAAGAAGTTATAGTCAATTAAGAAAATAAACAACAATGCCAAAACACATAAATTGGTAAAAGATCATGCATCTGGCAAATACAAAGAATTAATCTCTCATGCATGTAACTGAATATCCATCTCACGGCACAGTTGACAAAAGAAAATCGATGATACGTCGTTCTTGATTGCATCTAAACCCCAAATGTGGAGGCTATTAGTGACAAAAGATAAGAACCCAATGGAAACTCAATTTTTATTTATTTATTATTATCATTGCTGCTGCTGCTGCTGTGGCCGTGGTGGTGCACATTTCTACGCAAAAGGAAGTTAAAAGCACAAATAGCATCATCTGCATGAGGGGGTGTTCTGAAGATCAACCACAGAAAGGTCAGAGATTGATACTTTCAGTACTACTCAAAACCATTAAGGTTAATAACTTCCATGTTACAGGGGGAGGCTCCATAAGCTGTGGGAATGAAGGTCTTTAATAAACCCAGGGCTAAGTTATAAAATGTATAAGTTAATGGAATAGCGTTCAAATACGAACTATTTCACACAGCAAACAAATAAGTTATAACATGGATAAGTTAGTGGATAAGCACTCAAATAAGTATTATTTCACAGAGGAAACAAACTCCAATTACTAATACAATCTACATGACAGAAAACAACAACGCCACAAACTTGAATGAACACTGTAATGGAACAAAAAGCCCACTTTTCTCTCTACTTCTACAAATTTTGAAAAGGCCAAAACATCAAATTGACATGAATAACACGACCTCCAAGATTCTATGAAAATGCTTCCGAACAAAAGGACAAAACTTTAAATTACCAGGAATCTCCTTCATTGGAGGGGGAGGAGGCATAACGTAACAAAGGAGAGAGCGACAGAACAAAGATATCATTGACACAATCCCAGCCACATAAAACACCATCACCAATCCCAAAACCCATGGCATCAACATGAACCCTATAAAAAAGGCCACTGATCCACACACCATCAAAGTTACCGACATCCCCAGCAGCAGCCACGCAAACCCAGTCGGAGATATCTTTTCCAACAGCAACCTTCTCCTCGACGACGAAGAAGATCCCGACGCCGGAGCTTGGTCGGGGAAGGGAGGTGAGCGGAGCAGATAAAGAACCAGAGCTGATAATTCGTAGAACACTCCGGATTGCTGATCTCGTTGTTGTTGCCTTCTTATCATTTTTATTTTCCCTCTTTCTCGAAAGAAAAGAAGAAGAAGAAATATAATTCCAAAATCTGCTTAAACCAAAATTGGGATAATTTCTGCTTTCTCTCTTCCAAAATATTGCTAGATTCGAGGCAAGTTGATAAATACGAAACCCTTTATCGATTGTCACTTCCGATAGGGCAAATCTTTGTATGTTTATCGGAAAATTCGGTCACACAAGGGGGAAAGAAAAAGAGCGACGCGGCGGTCACAGCTTTTGCTTACTTATAACATCTTGTTGTGCGGTTAATAAATTTGGGGCGAAAAATAAATAACAATAAAAACATCAAAAATTTTATACTAGTTCAACAATACTTACGTTCAGTTTGAAAACGACTGAGTATTTCACTATAATCAATGAGAGCATATAATAGTATTTATCACTCAATTTTTTAAGAGACTCAAATAACCTAAGCTCACACACTACTATTAAAAAAGAGAAACGAAAAATAAATATATAAATAATTTTTTCTTTTCTCTTTCCTTTTCATTATTCTCTCTTCTTCTTCTTCTTTCAAAAATAACTCTCTCACTCTAACAATTTCTTCTTTCTTCTCACACCAGAAATTTTGCTCTCTTCTTCTCCTTCATTTGCTTATCTTTTATAGAGAACTTCATGGATGAATGTCAACATTAGCTGCACCAACCTCCAATCAAGCCACCATTGTTGAGTCAATAATCATCGAAAGTGAGATTCAATTTCTGGCTTTAAGAAGGTAAGATTTCTGACTTTGCAAGCTTCCATTTCTGACTTTCTTTGAGACAATATTCAACAGTAAATACTAATATCGATTAATGCAATCTTAATCTTTTATTTTGATTTTCGGAAGAAAGAAAGAAAGATGGTCTTTATTATTCAAATATCAACTTAAAAACATGTGAGAAAGAGTTTTCTTATGAAAAATTATTGTGTGAATCAAAAATTACAAATCATGTCAAAGAAACAATAAATCTTTTGTTACTTAAAAAAATAAAATAGTCCATGTTTAAATTTAGATAAAAAGTATTGATTCACAAATCATGCCAAAGAAACAATAAATCTTTTGTTACTTAAAAAATAAAATAGTCCATGTTTAAATTTAGATAAAAAGTTTTCATTTTTGTATTTAAATAATGGTATTTTGAGAACTTAATTAAATGTGCCTAAAATATTACATATTAATTACTAAATAAGTTAGTAACATTATGGATGGAATAAACTACAAGTTACATTTTCATTAAAATTTTAAATATTTAATTAATATAATTTAGAGTCTAATAAATATTATAAAATTAAGTAAAGTTTTGAATCTAAAATACAATTTACTTTAAATAATCCATCTAACTTTGTTGTTACATGTCATTTTACATGACAAAAAAGAGAGAGATATTTATTGAACAATAACTAATTTCACAGTTTGATTTTACAAGTTCGGGAAGTTGAATAATTGAATTATGCAAAATATAATCTTTTAATTATATCATTTCGAAATTAATTACTGGTTGTAGAACTTATATAGGTTATTTTTCTTCACTTTTTGTCCCTACAAGACACTTCTTACTTTTTTTCTTTGGTATGATTCTATATAATATTGTAGAAAATTATTTTTTGTAAAATTTTTAATATCTTTTATTGAAAACAATCTCCGCCTAATATGTCAACTTTGTCTAGGATCAAGGTGCAATGTTTACAGTCATTGACACCACAAACGACAGAGACTAACCCCGTTGAGATCTTTTAAACTTAGGATAGATCTCCTACTACACTTCTTCGAAGCAACTTCTACTAAGAGGATCCCAAACAGGACATCTATTACAAAGATAACCAGAGATGTCAGTTGTTTTTAAAAGTGAACGCTTGAAATATCCTAAACAATCAAGTTGGGATTTGCAAACTGGTTTCTAGAGGAGACTGTTAAATTTCCAATCCTCCTTTCCAGTGTTTTCCAAATGAAGAATGCTTCTGAACGACAGTATGAAATGAAATCGACTCTTATAAGTTGGCATGGAAATGTCGCATGGTTTAATGTCTTTCTTTTTTTAACTTTTGGTTCGTTTCTTTTTTTAATTTAGGGTTTATGGTTTGTTATTTTACACTGGATTAGGGATTTATAAATTGCTAGGATTATATAATTTTAAGTATTTAGAGATTTATGTAAAGTTTAGTTTAATTTATCATGTGAATGCCATTCAATACTAACAATAAACATCAAAAACATAAATTGGGGCTAGGTTGATCGATTCACATGTCAGAATTTTTTAGCACGATAATATTACGAGTCAAGCTTTATTTCAGCTTGTCTTAACGAAGGATAACAAAACGACGTTATTTTTTAAATTTTTTTAAAATTATAAATATGATTGAAAAAGCCCAGTCCATCTTAAGTTTGTCAGGTTGGGTCGAGCTTTGACCAGCGTATCCTAAAACATGTTACATGTTTGGCAGACACATGAACAATAACATTTTCAAGCAGCTTGAGCACCAAATTAGTAATTTTAGAAGTTTGGGTAATATTGGGACAAAATTGAGACACTGATAAATTTTATTTAAAAAATTTTACTAAGATTTCCTCGTTAATTTATTTTACGAGTATATAAAATTAAATACATCTTTAGTTTATTTGACTATAAATTATTAGTTTTGAAATATATAATCTAAATTATTGCATATATTTAATAATTTATTTAATATACACTTAAATTTTTTTTACACTGATATAAAAAAAATTAGTTTAGAATAACATCTTCAAAGTACATGCAACGACATCTTAAGAGATTTAACCCTTTCAGCTTAACAACTAAGAAACGTAAAAATGGATTACACTTATCTTCCAAATTCAGAGTGAGTTTGGTTTCAAAGGCAGGTGAGGGCCAGCCCGTTGGCGCCACCTCTCTCTTTCCCTTCCTCATCAAGCTGTCTTCAACACTTTATACCAAAGCGATCCTCCCAGATACATCTTTATTGCTTTCAGTTCACTCATTGTGATCCGAAGAAGCCAAACTCCCACCTAAATTCTCCCTTTCATCTCTCCGTCCTATCCACTTCTCATGGGTAATTGTAATTGTGTCCAATTTTCTAAGAACAAAACTACCTCTGAGATCGCCCCTTTTGATTTCGTCAAATCTACCGCCGCTACTATCACCGCTGTCCTTCGGCTTTCCTCCTCCTCCTCTTCCGTTGACAATAGTATTTTCACTGCGTACTACCTCCGCTTCGCTCTAATGTACAAGGCAGTGTCTCTTCAAGTCGTCGAAACTCAACAACAACAACAACCAACACTCGAAATTGGGGATGAGGTAGTGTCGGGATCCCGGGAGACGCTGCTGCGCTTTGTGGAAGCGAGAATACCGCAACCGCCGGTGGTGGCGAGCAGATGCGAAGAAACGACGCCGTTGCTGGTGAAGTTGGTCACGTTGCAGCACAGAAGCGTGATGTGGCATCTCGAGAGGATGGTGAGGTGGGCGAGAGACCTGGCAACACGTGGAAGAAAGAGGAATGCCCATCCTGCGATGGGGACTTTGAAGATGGAGCTTAGGAAGTTTGGAAATAGCTACTCGCAGCTTCTGGATATAATGTTGGAGCACGCGCAAATGGAGGAGCGCGTGATTTTTCCTTTTCTTGAGTTGGCTGAAAAAGGTGACTGTGAGCACTTTGTATTATTAACGACGTAGAATTAATAATATACGTATGACGTTAACAGCAGGGTTATGAGAATTAATAATATACGTATGACGTTAACAGCAGGGTTATGTAAAGCTGCCAATGAAGAACATGGAAGGGACCTACCCATCATGAATGGAATCAAAGAATTCGTCAAATCCATTCTAGTGTTGGACACTGCAAGTCCTGCTTATCGAGATGCGCTTCCCAATCTTTCTACCAGATTAAAATCATTGCGGGTACCTTCTCCTCTTTCTTTTTTTGCTCTCTCTCTCCCCCTCACTCACACGTGTGTTATATATGTTATTATGTGTAGTGCAAGCAAAGCTTTATGCATCACTCTTTTTCGCTTTTTGCTACTTGGGATAATGAATTTTTCATTATCTTGTTGACTAAATTTTAGAAATGTAAGGACAAGTATTCCCTTCCCTTGGTTTAATAATCACGAGAAAGAAAAATAAATAAATACATGTTAACCTCAATTTTGATGGAATTGGAAGGATAATTGCAAAGAGCACTTTGAAGAGGAGGAGAGAGATGTCTTACCATTGATTGAAGCTGTGGAGCTAAGCAAAGAGCAGACACTGAGGGTATTAGAACAGTGTTTTGATATGATGCAGAGCACTCACTCCGATTTGTTCAGCTTTCTGATTGAAGGCCTTCTGCCTTGTGAAGCATTCCAATATTTGGAATTGACCTTAAAGTGCAAAGATGAAGAATTGGTAGCCTCCATGCTACGCAGGATTCTTGATTAAAAAGTATTACATCAATACATATACGCATGCTTTTTACTTTGACCGTAGAAGGAACTATTTCTGTGTCTACAACTTAGCATCTGAATCTGATTGCTTGTATTCTATGCTCATTAAGCTTTAAACAGCAGGTGAAACAGAGTCATTTTGATTTTGGTGGCAGTTCATGCAATACACATACTCACTTCAAATAATGTTTGGAGTTTGAAATTGAAATTAAAGTAAATTGTTGAATGTTAATGAGTTTATAGTCTTACCTGGGATTTTAAAAATAAAAGTGAAATACTTGGAAAGGATCTTATTATTTGAAATGGATATAATGAGTATTAGGGTATTAAAATAGAGAAAATACACAGAGATAAGTCTTAGGAATTGAAAGTTAAAAAAACATGTTTTGAATGAATCATAGGACTTGGAATTTAACAAAGTATTTGAGAATTAAAGTGAAATGATTTAGAATTAAATTAAAATGAAAATTTTAAAGCTCAAAATAAATATGAAATGCTTAGATTTGAGCCTTGAGGATTATGATATAATTAAAATGAAATGTTTATTCTTTTTTTTTGTTTACGAGATGTCCTATGAGGGCCTCAACATATTTTTCTATTCTCGGGGTCAGTTCATAAAGAATAAAGTGCTGGCTAAACAGAATTTTTTATTCTCAAGCTTCGAATTCGAGACCTCTAATTAAGGGATGAGAGTATTGAATCACTCACACCAATCATGTGTTGGTTAAATAAAATGTTTATTCTTGAGTCTTACAAGGAAAATGAATGAATTCAAAAAGTGCACAAGGTTTGAGACTTTTTATCTTGGGTTTTAAATGATTTTCTAATTTGATTTAAAAATAGAAAAAGAGTAGGATATGATCAACTTAAAGTTTTGAAACTTTGAAAAAGTTTATGGCTTGGACTCAAAATTTCTATTAATATTATCCCCCTTGGTACAAATGAATTCTTTTATCCAACAATCACTTAATAATAGTTGGTACAAATAGTTGGATTTGATTGTAAAGTTTGAAAAATTTTATAATTAAACATAAGATATTCAATAAATAAAAATCAATATGAGATATTTGATTTTAGTTGGACATAACTATATTTAATTATAATTATTTGTAATTTTAATTAAAGTTTAATTAAAATTAGAATTAAAATTTTAATTCAATTACTAAAACATTTAAAATCTATTATAAATAGGCTTAAGTTCTAACGAAATTAACATTATTGACTTAATCATTTCTGTAACAATTGTAAAGTTATCTCAACTTATTTTATAGACACTTTTAAAGACTCGACACTTGTATAATTACAATGATTGAGGTACAACAACTTCATAAATAATTTGAAGAATACGAAAAAAAAAACAAATTTTAGAATAAAATATGAATTAATATTGATACTTTATTATAATTAAATGTTTTTGTAGAATTTTAGTGATTTTAACTTTTAAGAAATCAAATGAAAAATTTTATAATTATTTTACTGTAACTGTAATTCAATCGTAGCTCGATTTCCCAACAAGTCTGTCCGGTAACTTTTTTCTAATACTCTGTGCCTCTACAAGACGGTCATCCTCGTAAAACAATTTTAACACTGTATTGATAGAAAGTAGTCCGGAAACAGTGACATTTTCATTGAAGAATCGTAGTATTTGTAAACAAGAAAATAGTATATTGGAAAAAAGTAGTACGGAGACTCTTAGTAACAACTATTGAAAAACCCTTATATTTTGGTCGTCTACAGCCGGTACCAGGCTTGTATAAGGAGAGCATGATTATGAATTTTCTTTCTGTATCGATTGGTGTTAGATGATGCATATCGAACCAGCCGGAGAATAGTAAAATACGTACTATTTGGTATTGGCCATACGGGACAAAATTTATAATCTTACTTACAAAATAGGGGCATTAATATATTGAGTGTAAATATCAGTTGATATTAGTCTATTCCGTCTAATACTAGCCTGGTTGGGTCGGTCGTGTTAGGCCCGAACCTAATCAGAACGACCCATGGGCCGATTGGTCCATCTCTTAAGGACTGGTCTCATACCTATCGACTATGCCAAGCCCAGGCCCAGTCCACGCATCCATGGCCTATTCGCAGGTGGAAGTCTCCCATGCATACGTAAAGACTTAAACCTAGCAACCATCTCATATATAAGGTACAGCTTTGCCATGATATGGATACATAATCATAACCCTAGTTTTCTCTGCTCACAGCGATCATACCTTCACAAAAAGACTAACTTGAACGTCGAAGGGGTTTATCAGAAAACAACCTCCGACGTGCCTTCTTTGTTTTGCAAGAACCTTCAAGCCAGAGCTCTCGTGAGAAGCAGCCAACTCCATGAATCCAAACGGCAACGTTCAATTCCGTCAAAACCAGGCTGAACTAGGTGCCTACAAAACAACGTCATCTTGTCTTTTTAAAAAATAATAATAATTCATACCGGATTGTCTTAGGCCTGGAGCCAACTTGACACATTGTTGTCTCTAAGAATGACCCTAATTGTATCATCATCATTATTATCACACTCAGTTTAAAATTTCGCACTAAAACAGGATTTGGGGAGGTCGATAGTATGCAACTTTATCCCTACATAGTAAAAAAGTTATTTCCGGTAAACTCATATGTAAATAAAACAATAAAAAATTATGCAAGTTATAGAGAAAATAGGTAAAATAACGTCAATACATAGAAATCATAATAATAAAAATAACAAAAGATATAGCTATATATAAAATAATGAAAACAAGACTAATAGTAATAATACTAAAAATGCTAATAATAATAATAATAATAATAACTAATACAAAGACGAAAAGACTAAGTAATAATAATAATAATAATAATAATAATAATAATAATAATAATAATATGTACAAATTAGGTAAATAAATAAAAGATGGACTTTACAAAAATAATGGAAAATAATTTTTAAAAGAATTACACTTATTATGTTATTTTATTACAAAATTTTAATGGATAGAAAGATTATAATAAATTGATAAAAAGTTATAGCTGAACAATGTTTTTTATTTTATAAAAATAGAATAAATTATTTAGTTATTTTACATTTTCAAATAATGTAATTTCACTATATCTAAAGTGATATGATCTCACATAATTATTAGTTATTACCCTTAATACTATTATTTGTTACTTATATTTAAAAATACATTTTTTATTATGTCCTTACTAATATTAAAAATTACTTATATAGAATAAATTAATAAATATAAATAAATAAATTTTTACAATAACAAATGTTATAATAATTTAGTATTTTATTATAGAATTAAAGAATTGTATTTAAACCAATTATATGAAAGAAGATTCTTTAATATAAATTGGGTTTTATACATGTCCGTGTCCTTTTGTGTAAATTCACAGCTAGGGTTTCGTCATTTATTCCCCCACCTCCATTTTCATCTCTCGTCTTCTTCCTCTAGCTCCGAGATTTGGCCTCCTGCAATGGTAACGCTTTGATCCGTTAAAAAACTGAATTACGTTTTATTATGCTAAATTTTGTCTTCTGCTTACATTGTCTTCATCGGCATTGACAGGCCCCGAAAAGACCAGTGGGTAAGGCTGCTGTGGCCACAAAGAAGAAACCTGTGAGAAATCTTCATTCTTTCTAGAATAATTTGCTTGATAAATCATTTTTAGTGTCCTGTTGATAATTTTTGCCGATACCCATTTTCTTTTCTTTTGCAAAGTATGTATATGTTTATGTTTTTATGTTTGTTTCAGGAAAAGGTCGTGAACCCTTTATTTGAGAAACGTCCAAAGCAGTTTGGAATTGGGGGTGCTTTACCGCCAAAGAAGGATTTGACCAGGTTTGTTAAGTGGCCACATGTTGTTCGTATCCAAAGGCAAAGGAGGATTCTTAAGCAACGTTTGAAGGTTCCTCCTGCTGTTAATCAGTTCACTAAGACCCTCGACAAAAACCTTGGTAAGACATGTTATAACTCTTTGTGCCTAGATTTTAAATTGGGGTTGCGTGTAATTGGGGAGGATGTGAACGCAATTGTGAGAAATGTGGCCGAAATTGCGGCAAATTGCGATAATGGTCCGGACAGTAACCGCAATTTAAAACCTTGCTTTGTGCTGTCATTGCCATGATTATTCATTTTCTAAGACTAGATTTTTTTTTCTTTTTTTTGTGTTTTGTTGGAGCTATTTGGAATTACAAACTTCCTGACAAAGAACTCTCTTGATGTTTTCTTTTATAAATTCTCTGTTACAGCTACACAACTGTTCAAATTACTGCTGAAATATAGACCTGAGGATAAGGTTGCTAAGAAGGAGAGACTTCTGAAAAAGGCTCAAGCTGAAGCTGAGGGAAAACCTGTGGAGTCTAAGAAACCCATTGTTGTTAAGTACGGGCTGAATCATGTCACCTACCTCATTGAACAGGTACTGTGTAATAATTGGTTGCTGATCCCCTGTCCTGTGTTTTAATGTGATTATTGTGCAACTGTTTACATTTTTATTTTATACAATTTTCATACAGAACAAGGCTCAATTGGTGGTTATTGCTCATGACGTTGATCCAATTGAGCTTGTCGTTTGGCTGCCTGCCTTGTGCCGCAAAATGGAGGTTCCTTATGCAATTGTGAAGGGCAAATCACGACTTGGAGCAGTAACTTTCTGATCTCACTGTATTCATCGAATTTATTTTTTTGGTTAAATATTTGTTAAAAATGATATCTTTGGGTGTCAGATTGTCCACAAGAAAACCGCTGCAGCTTTGTGTCTTACGTCACTGAAGAATGAAGATAAGTTAGAGTTCAGTAAGATTTTGGAGGCAGTGAAGGTAATTATTCTTCTGTCTTTGTAGCTTCAAAACAAAATACCATGTTAATGTTGTTTTGCTAACATTTAGCCTTAACCAGTAGAGGGACATGTTACTTGTTTGGAAATGGCTTACATATTGTTGCTTTATTTGGTTTGAGGATCTTTTGATTTGATATCTACCATACATGCTGATAAAACTATGCTTGAGTATAGTTTCTTTGTTCCTTCCTGGACTAATGTATCTCCTTAGATCATTTCATCAGTTTGTTCTTTTGTTCCTACGTTATGTTTGTAATTGTTATTTTACGTAATTAATCATAGGCCAACTTTAACGACAAGTTTGACGAGCACCGAAAGAAATGGGGTGGTGGCATAATGGGATCCAAGTCTCAGGCCAAGACCAAAGCGAAGGAGAAACTCTTAGCAAAAGAAGCTGCACAGAGAATGTCTTGAGTTGGTAAGAGTTTAACAGCTTGACAGGAGCCCTTGGAGATGAATTTTTGCTATGTTTTTATCTTTCTAAGTTCTAGTGGACAATTTTGGCAGTGATTGAGTAGCTGAGCCATTTTTACTTGTGTCCTTACTAGCATTGTTGGATTCAACAATTGAGTCTATAGCTTCCAATTTTACTGAACCTGAGATGTAAGTTTGGTTGTTTTTTTGATATGTTTATGGGTATAAATCATTGGATTTCCATGAGTTGGTGATTTTTGGATCATTTGCTAATGGTGAGGTTGTAAAGATTTCATCTATATTAGTCTCATTATTGTATCTCAATTTAGTGTTACAAATTTAATTTGGTAATTTTCAGTATTTCAATGTCTCGGCTGGTATTAACCGATATGGTTGGTATAATTTAATTTTTTTCGATACAGCCCAGCATTTGAATCTGGTATGGTACATAAAAATGTGATACCAACATATAACCGGTACGAAATTTAAAACATTGATTTCAATGCTCAGAGAGAAGACTGTTATTTCTTTTCATTTCAATAGGATCTCATTTTTGCTCTAGTTTCAATCTCGAGCGCAATCGAACTTTAAGTTGGATTATAAAACTTGAGTTCAATCAAATTTTAGACCAAAACTTAGTTATGTATAGAGTTCTTTTTATTTAAATTTAAACTCGGTTTGAAGTTCGGTTAATAGAATTTTGTTTTTTAGTTTTGGATGAAGATGAGGCCAGGCCCTT
>JANPWT010000001.1:7704007-7714811 GCA_024678245.1 Erythroxylum densum
CAAGGCTTTAGTTGCATTTTAAGAAATTCTACTTTTGCAAACGATGTATTTTTGGTTTATGTTATAATGTGGCTTGAAATGCCCATTAAAACTTTGTAAGACTCTCACTTTTGATACCAATGAAATATATGTTTGGATTTGTTTATGAATTTTCATGTTTTTGCAAAGTATTTGGATTTTGAAAATTACATGTGTTCATATATAAGTTCATTTTGTTTTGGATTTTGATTTGAGGATGGTTGTGGGAAATTTATGGTTGCATTTAGTAGAGTTAATGTTGGGGTTGAGTAGTTGAGAGAGTTTAAGTTGCATTAAATGAGGTTTTTTGATTTTGGGTCCTGTTTCAGGGGTTTTCGCCATGGCAAAGCTGAGAGTACGCCGCGGCGTTATTAACCCGAAGTTTTTTATTTTCGCTAGCCTGATGAGTTCGCCACAGCGAAAAAACAATTTCAGGCTCGCCGCGGCGAAAGTTAAATCACTCGTTGCAGTGTAAAATTCCCGAAAAGTCCAGGGTATTTTCTTAGTTCGCCGCAGCGACGCCTGCTTTTGCTTCCGATGGAGTTTTCTTTTAAATTTTGAAATTTACAAGCCTCCCTCCACGCTCAAGTTACATAATCCCATGTCCAATATTGGGCTCCGGAAACGGGATCCAACATTTTATAGACTCCATGACCAAGCTAAAGTCTCTACAATAATTATGGTTAATTAATAGGTACATTCTCTTAAGACTATATACAACATCTAAAACCTTTATATCATTCCGACATAGCCTAACAGGATAGTTATTGATAGTGTAATTTGACTATTTAAAAGTTCTCAAGCAAAGTTTATAAGAAAACACTTTATTTCAACAATCTTAATGTACCTTGGCATGAGGGTGGTGTGGAGTAAGTAAGGCCTAGCTCAAACTTCCTTCTTTGGATGGCAATAAAGAATAGACATAGTATGATAGACATATTACAATTCTATGTAAAGAGGAAATGGAATCAAAGGACCATCTATTTTTTGAATTTTATTTTTCTAGCTCGATATCGAAGACTATAAGGATGTGCTACTTATGGAATGTGGACTTCAAATCTTTCGGTAATTAACTGGCTTATTATGTATCATTCTTCTAATCCTTCCTGAAAATTTCATTCATTAGTGTTAGTTGTCACTACATAAGAGATATGAAAAGAGTGAAATATAAAAGATTCCAAACCAGGAAATAACCAAAGAATTAGTTTTTCATGTCACATTGCAAAAAATAAAGACGCAAAATTATTTGCCTAGAACTTGCAGGAGATTGCAACCAAGCATCAGATTCAATATAAAGGTATAGCATGTAAGTGTAAGAATGTAATTATAATTTTGAAGCAAAATCTCAGTTAATCCCACACCATACAGTGAAATTTTCATTCTAATTTTCTCTCATAAATGTTAAGCCAATTAAGCAATGAGGGCCTCACTTAAGAATGAAACTATCTAAAACATGCAAATGTGTTGAACATGGTACTATAAGGTCAACCACGTGGCTTGAATTTAAAGAAGACGCAGCTATCTTGAGTTGTTTTGGTATTTAGCTTTTGAAAGCTTCAGAATTGTAGGTTCCTTAAAGGGAACAAGATCCTCTATGTCCGTTAGGGTGTTCCAACCCTGTTTCATTTAATTTTATCCACACATTTACATAAATGTGTGGATGAGATTTAATAGAATATAGTAGGAACTAGTTTATGGAAACAGAGGATCTATTGCCTCCTTAAAGGGGACTCAACCGTTTTTTATACTTTCATTATTTAATACAAAATTTTAACTTTTCAAGAATAAATTTGCTAGATTGGTGATGATAAGATCACATCTACCAACTCATATACTTGTACACTTTACCTCCATGGAGATTGATACGTATGTTTGAGGTAGGTCAGCCATGGAAAGTAGTTGTCCAATCTTTATCTTTGCTCCCTATTAGTCAATAAGAAACCTCATTAAATGATTTATCTATAGATATTAATTGTGTGGTGGTTGATTGATGGGGTATTAATAAACCTTGTTAAAGCTAATTCACACTGTTAGATTCAATTTATTTTGAGGTAGAAATAGTCAGCGTCACCCATTATGAAGCGTGTTATATTGATTTTGGAAACCTGTCTTAAAGGAGTCACGTCTTCCTAGGTTAGGGTTTTGTTGGCTAAGTTGTCTCATTTCTTTTGAACTAAGTAAACATCTCTCACTTTTCTATCTTTCACACCTTTTGTTGTGCATGTCCAATGAATACTTGACACAGAAAAAAAAAAAGTTAAAAGAATGCAATTGTTTGCACGAGTATAGACATACACACTATTGGGGTCTTAGAACTTCCTGTAAGTAGTTAAATTCCTAAGCTTTCTCTTGATCAATGGAAAACATGAAAGTTTTAATCGATCATGTATTATAAAAATCTTCACAAGATTCTGTGCAAATACTATCGATTGACTATCAAAGATTATTTCAAAATAATATTTGGTTACTTCCACTATTTTACTCATAATAATAGGTCTCACTAATATTCAGAAAGATTATTTCAATCTCTCAAGTGGGCTAAGATCCCATTCATTTTTATTTGATCTAAAGTTTGCTCAAAAAATTAACTAAATTTAAATTAGATAAATAACAATTTTATCAATCACATCTCATGTGACTTCTAGATCAGTTAGGAGACAACTCTTACTAAAACATATCTTATATGTTACTCCTAAGTCTGCCTCTAAATTCAAGTGATCATGAGTTTGCTTATCTAAATTATACAAATTTAGTTAAATAGGACCCTTTATTATAATACTAAATATATCCTAGTTAAAACGGCTTTAAATTTGTTCAATAAGCTTAACAAAAAATAGAACTCCAATTTATTCTTATAACATGGGAATGCTACAATCACATTTCTCAATGTGTACCTAATATTTTAATAATATATTAAATTTTATTTGTCTCCTCAAACACAAAATTGCATGTAAAATATTTTATATAAAAAATAGACAATTAAACCTGCATCCAATCTATATATCAAACATATAAATTAAGCATACAATTTCTCTTGCCAATATAAACAAATTATATGCATGAGATATCAATTCTTGTTTGATTCTAGTTATTGATCTTTATAATCCAAAATAATGTTTCTAACTCCTTTGATAATTAAATCACATTAAACTCATTGATTCCTAAATAAAGTAAATTATTATTTCAAATAGAAATTGAAAATAATTTTCAAACTATATTAAAAACTATTTCTAATTATCTTGACTCTTTTGACAAAATTTAATGAATTTTTTAACAAATTATGCTTCTTACTTATTATTATTTAGAAAGTGCCCTTTCTTAACATACAAAAGGTAAGAAATTATAATACAATTAGAAAGATATTTTCAATCTAATTATAATTTTTCCTTAATAGAAAATCATTTTTTAATATTAAAGGAAACTACTTTCAAAATTAAATAAAATATTTTAAATTTAGTTAAGAATGCCCATTACATTATTTTAGAGATTAACTTCTCAATTATTAAGAAAATAGCTCTTCAATAAATTACAAAAATTATTTTCCAAAATATCAAAGAAGGCTCATTTTTTAATTAATAAATAAAAACATTTCTTTCAAATTATGTTAAGGAAAATACCTTTTCTAATTAATTAAGAGACATATTATTCAAATTAAAAAAGAAATAATCACGTTTCTAAATTAGTTAATAAATTATTTTCTTAATTTTAAGGAGTCTAATTAATTATATTTCAATATAATTGAAATATAATATATTTAATTTTTAGAAACAAATTTTTTTAAATTCTAATTAGGGATTAACTTAAGTATTAATATTAATCTAATTAATAAAATAATTAATTTAATATTTAAATTAAGATCTCATCTTAATTAAAATAATCTCATTATATTTAATTTTCTAAAATAATTTAATTATGAAAGATAAACCTTTTAAACATTTCCTTGATAATAATTATTGATTTGATAACTAAATTAAATCAGATGATCACTTATACAATCATCATAATAAATATAGTCATACAAATATTATTTCTAATGGATTTTTCATATAAGATCAATTTAGTGAACGTATTCTCTAATAGGCATCTACATATTTGTTTAAGTATTTTATACTTTTGTCTATAAAATCGACTATTTCTTTCATAAGGAAAAAACAGAATGTGTACTATTCTTTTTATGTTCTATTTGTGTCATGTCTTAATAGAGCAATGATTAGAAATAATATATAAAATATCATGATTATGATTTCATCATAATTTTATTTATAATACACATTTATCTTGTATATTTTATCATATAAATTTGAATATATATAAACCATCAGTCCGCTCATCTATACTTTACATGTTTAATTATTACATCTCTTTGATGATTATTTCTTAGCCCTATGAACTCCAATTGAATTTGCATTCTAGTCAAACTAATTCTTGTGGTAAATTTGATTTAACTAATTAGTTAGGAAAATAATTGGATGTTCAATTTTTAAATTATTATTTAAGAAACAAGCTATCTCAACTTATTCAACCGTCATAGTAATAACTTTAGTCGATTTTTAATTTTCTTTAGTTTAAAAAGTTTATGGACATAAATGTAAATATAGGTATAAGGTTAGACAATAAGTTAAAAATAATGAGAAAAAGAAAGCATGGCAGAGGAATATTCGGCTTTCCACCAATCATGCTTCGTCTTGCCAAAAAGTCAAATATCATGTTGCACGTCCACTCGTCTCTAAAGTTCTTCGGCTTTCGTGTGCTTATTTATGATAATTATAAGGGTAAAGCTGACACATTAATTTTCGGAGTGATTTTTTAACATAGCCCAACAGTCCACAAAAGACTGCAACAAAACGTGCTTAAGCGGAAGGAGCACGGACGTCTCTGTCAAACAAAGCCACGAGGGCATTTGACATAACTGGTTTTAGCCAAAATCAGAGCTTCCCATTCAAACTCATGCATATCTTATGGACGTAAACTGATGAAGTTTATACTTCTCCAGTAGAGAGGATCAACTTAAGTGTTGAAAAACTACTGATCATGGTAAGTATCAGTCAGTCTCTCCTTATATCTATTTACCGAATAGAACAGCAAAAAGTATGTTTTTATACTAAATCTGATCATACTAGTTAACAAGTCTAAAGTTCATCAGCATGACAAATTGACCTTTTTCACCACTGGAGTCATATCTGGTCACAAGGAAGAGCCATGTCCTATTACTCCCAGGAGAATGAAAGCATATGAGGAGATCCAGTTACAGTCGATCCATCAGCTCCAATCTGAAAAGTACTTTGACTATGTATATCAGAACTGTTGTCACCATCAGGGATCAACACAGATCCTACTGGCTCACATTTTCTTCCAAGACTACTATAGTCTATACTTGAGACTAGGGGCTGAGCTTGGAGATTCAGGTTAGGCTGCACAAGTTGGCTCGAACCAATCTCCAGCGGCAAGTCAGCTGGCGGTGGTGATGACAGAAGAGAGAGAGCACAGTTAGAGTTAATGGCTCGCATCAATCCATCAGAGAACATTTTCTGGTTGCTACTACCATTGTTGGATATTGTGGAGCTGGCATCAAGATCAGGTTGATTGACAGAGTCTCCAGGACCTGTGGAACTAATTTCTTGTAAGAAAGGGAATTGCTTTTCTCCTTTGTAGCTAAACGACAGGGATTCAGGAAATGGGGTTTTCCTTGCACTGAAGTTTAGCGAATGATTATAATAAAGTGAAGGTTCACTCTCAGTTTTGATCTCCCCAACCCAAGCAGAGCTTGCAGTGACGGAAAGTGTATTGGAGCTAGCGAACTGTAAGCATCTTGTACCTGAAATACAGCAATCATATGCACTTAAACCTAAGGATCAAAAGGGACAAAAGATAAAGGTAACTAACAAGGGAACGATAAACAACTACCAAACCAAATATGTCCAGTTGGAAGACCAGACCTGGAGATAACAAAGCAGGATTTCTGGACGGAGAATCAGGCTGAGGTTTCCTTCGTCGCCTGTTGTGTCCATCAAGGCGTTTTCTGCAACTTCGTTTTCCTTCATCAAACTCCATTAATGAATGGAACCTATAAAAGGTGGATTTTGAGGGCAATAAGATACCAAGATCTCAGAATTGGCAAGGGAAATCATAATCACAAAACCATATCCTTAGAGCACAGTTCAAATGTCCATCTCACATACGACTACAAAAAGAAGGCATCACAAGACAAAGCAGCCACTCCAGGATTTTGAAGACGAAAAAGGATACCACATGCTTAAAGGAATGATTGAGGGAAGAAGGGCATGTGACTATAGACCTATTTCAAAACTTAATGTTTTTGCCACCTAACGATGTTGATAACCCAAAGGAATGGTTCTCCATGAAACCCTTTTTTCACCTCAAGTTAACAGAGCACAAAATCAGAAATAAATGTACTTACATTGATTCAATGTTTTAATTGTTCTGGCATTCAGCCGAGATGCAAGTACAAGCACATGGATGCAAAAGTATGTACTTTATAGATACCCATGTTGAAAACATTAAATAAAAGCCCCAATCCGATAACTTGAATCCAATTTTTTTCAGATCTATCAAGAAAATGTAAAGAAAGCATATGGTTCTTAGATTGAGCACTCCAATGTTAATGCCAAAAATGAAAATAACGGCAGCAGTAGGCATGAAGTTATAAGAAAACAAAAGAAAAGGAAAGCTTCTACGTAAAAGTTACTTCTCACCTGCTGCACTGCTGGCAGAACCGTTGTTCTAAACCTTTGATAAAGACCCTTGCAGTCTTGGAGTGAAGTTCACATACTTTATGTCGACGATGATAGTCCCTGCATTTGCTAAGATCGGATGTACACCCATCAACCAAGCATGAAGGGACTTGTATTCCATTGCTCGGCATCCGAGCTCTCTTATATGCTCCTGATGATGACGATTCCATCAAAATTTCCACACAACTTTTGACCTTTCGTACTAACTTGACCTCTGGATCACCCAAATTCCCAAGTTTTAATTCTTCTGAACAATATTGACGCCCACCAAACTTACCACAAACAGTGGTTTGAGGAATACTAGGGGTCCTTTAGTTTTTCCAACCGCGTCACTTACCAAGGTGACTTAAAATTGTAGCCAATCGGACATCCTGGTTTCCTTGTATAACAGTCTCCAGTCCACAATCATTTCTTTCTCCAAATGTTCAACCAAGTCAATTCCAAAAGAAAACTGAATCAACACCATACAAACGGAGCTGAAGTTAGAAACAATAATTGGTAGTCAATACGATGGGCTAACCTATGACTTCTCCAAGGAAGATAACCAGTTCGTATAAATGAATATGGTACAGTCAATAGGGTAAGGAGCATATTTATGGACTGTTAAATATCAGAAGCAAGGATACAAACAATAACAACTTTCCTATAGTATTCTCCAGGTTTTTTTGGCCATATCACTCATTGCATTATATTAGTAAAACAAAAGTTAGTATTGATGTTCAAACATGCCAAATCATGGGAATCACACTCTAATATCCCAACTACACTCGGCCTTGAAGAACGCCGTTTTTCTTTGGAAAAAGTTCACTATTAAACCAGTCACAAAAAGTGAGTCCTTCTTGAAAGGACTACCTCAAGAGACAATTGCACAATTGCCCAGGATGAGTCCGTTAAATCGAAGAGTTGCAGCAATACGAAGAAAGGACTACTTCCCTTAACAAAAGTTGATGTTGAAGAGATATAAAAGTAAAAGCATCTGCATCACTTAAAAGAGTCGATGTCTAAACCTCTTTTATATTGTGCGCTTCTCTTTTAGAAAATCAAGTACACAGTGCAAGCTACAGGATGTAAGGAAACAAAGATCTGAATAACAACTTTTTGAGCAGTTCTAACTAGCATTGTACGAGTAAAGGAATAAAAGCGACGGTATTTTTGTGACTGGTACTGGTACCTGGAAAACCCCAAGAAATCCTGCACAGAACAGAATAAAAATCCAGTCTTTGATAGCTTCAGCAAGTGAGGTAGCAAAACGGATCTTGGAAAAACAGCTGGGACATGAGGGAACTGCAGATTGGGGTACAAAGAATTAAGATTTGAAGATCTAAAACATAGGAAAAGTAGTGACACACCAAGTCCAAAGAGTGAAGGAGACCAAGAAGAAGACTACTCCAGACTTCCCAGCCATTAACTCTCTGACAAACGGCTAAGAGATATGAGTTGGCTTTCTCTCGCAATAGCCCAGAAGAAAGGCGGACAGAGCGCGTGGGATAAAGAGAGTGACTGACTCTGGGTTGTTTACGGTGAGAATTATTGCAAGAGAAAGCGAAAAGAGGATAATGTACTCAACTTTGGAGGTAACCAGAAAGTGTACAAGCAGAGAGACATGGACAGTGATAGAGACAGAGAGATACTTTAGATGGAAAGGAAATTTGGAGAGTAGATAACTATGAAGAGTCAAGAGTTGAGTCATTCAAAGTCGCTCTCTCTATCTCTGCTTTCACAGTGTCTCTGAGGCTTCGCGGTCGTGGTGTCAAGGGAAGGGAAGGATAGAGTCGCATAAAACGATGTAAAGAAGGAAAAAAAACATAATGAAAAATGCAAAATGAGTGGTAAGGAAATGGACAGTGTGGGTGCTTTCTTGTGTTTCACACACCATGCCATACCATACCGTGACGTTTCTGATGTTGATAGGGTCATCCTCCAAGTCCCAAGCCATAGGATGTTTGAGTTAACTTTAGAGGGGGAAAGAAACACTGTGGCTGAATGGGATTGGAAATGAGAAGGGTGGAAACAATTGGCCACAAAAGCATCATTAAGTTGGGAGTTGATCCCCCAGTACCGGTAGCATTTCTTATAATATCTTAGTATTCCAATTAAGAGTCATATATTATAAGTAAATAGTTGATTCACCGCGTACATGAAGCCGCCGCAGAGAATGTTCCAGGCGTTGGCTTCTAATGTTAACTTATTTTCTCATAAGCCAGAAACATCAACTATGGAAAATATGACCCCTGAGAAGTTTAAAACGTTATAAAAGACTCTTCATCAGGTGTTGTTAGGCTCTCCTAGGGATGGCAGTGGGTTTTCAACCCGATTAATATCCGCACTACCCGACTTAATGGATTTGGATATGAACAATAAATCGTTAAAACTGATGGATATGGATATGGATTGAGTCATAAAAAATAGATATAGATATGGATAGAGTAAAACCCGAACCATGGATAACCATATTCTACCCGTTTTTTATTAACTCTATTTTTCTATTTTTTCTTGAATATTTATGGTTAAATATAATAAAATATTAAAATTTTATATGAAGAAACAACTTTAAAATATCCACTTTACTCCTCAGTACTCACATTTTTCATCATATTTTATTTTTCTTATAGGATGATAATAATGAAAATGATATGGAGATGGAGTTTTGAATGTTGTGGAGTTCATACAAAGACAATTTAAAGCTTTGGATATTTCTGTCTTTATTACAGTTCTTGATTGTGAGAAATAGATGTTGTCTTTGCATTAAACATTATAATTTTTATTATTCCAATTTTATGATTTTTTATGACATACAAATCAAAATTTTGACTTATTATTATTAAAATAATTTTGATTTAGAGCGTTCATAAAAATACGTTCTTTATATTTTCTATTTAGAAGTTATATTTTTAATCTTTCTGTACACGTTAATTAGTTAGTTATTAACTGTAATTTCGTTACTAGTTAGTTAAGCAGTTACTAATACACTAGTATATAAGCCATTGTACAACTGTTTTAATGTGATAAGAGATTTCTTTCCATATTACTCTACTTTGTTTGTGCCTCTAGATTTTCCTTTGTTACATGGTATCAGAGCATACAGCGATCGAACTCATACTGGGTTACTAATTCGATTTCTTTGAAGCCATGGCTACTCTACATGGTGATGTTATTCATGAAGCTCCTTCTGCAGCAATGAATCGTGATCTTGATGGAGATCCATTGCATTTGCAGAGTTCCGATCATCCAGGAATGCTTCTGGTTGCTTCTCCTCTCACAGATAACAATTATCTTACTTGAAGTATAGATGTTAAAACTAGTCTTGAAGCTAAAGACAAGATTTGTTTCATTGATGGAAGTTTTCCTGGTCCTACAAATCCTATTCTCTACAAGAAATGGAAGAAAGTTGATTCCATGATTAAGTCGTGGCTTTTGAATTCTATGACTAAGGAGATTTATGACAATTTCATCTATTGTGTTAGTTCCAAGATATTATGGGATACAATTGAGAAAAGACTTGGTGAGAATAATGGTCCTCTTCGGTATCAATTACAAAGAGAGTTATCATCTTTGGAACAAGGTACTGATTCTGTTACTGCTTATTATAGCAAGATGCATCGATGTTGGGATAAGTTAAATAGGCTTATGCCTCTACCTAGTTGTAATTGTCATGCCTGTAGTTGTGATTTCACTTGCTTACTAGTTGAAAGAGAGGAATCTACCAGACTAATGCAATTTTTGATAGGCCTTCATCCAACATTTGACAATGTGAGGAGTCAAATTTTGAACCTTGAGCCCTTGCCCAACATTGATAAAGCTTATGCTATGGTTCTGCGAGTTGAAAAACAACGACAAGTCAGCATGGTTTATAGCAGTAATGTTCCTGAAGCTAGTGCTCTTCTGGCCAAGAATTCTAATGCTAAGGGTGGTAGTTATAAACGGAAAGAAGTCAACAAGAAAGATAGATTTTGTGACCATTGTAATATAGCTGGACATACACGGGATGCATGTTTTAAACTACATGGTTATCCAGATTGGTTCAAAGCTTTGAA
>JANPWT010000001.1:7719031-7734324 GCA_024678245.1 Erythroxylum densum
TTTAGGGCACAAATAAACAGTACCGTCCTTGAATAAGACGACTTATCCAATGTACAAGTCGACTTATCGGTACCGAGCAAGCATAAGTCGACTTACCACTTACAAATAACATATAAGATGAACAATAAATTACGATTTAGAGTCCCATTCTATCAACCTCTCCTAGGAGAAAAGGGTGACCAAAATGCAACTTTTCTCATTACTAGTAATACTTTCCCTGCAATCACCACCCTAATCACAAATTTTGTTGTATTGAAGATTGAGATTATATATAATATTGTGATTAAAGTAGGAGAAGCAACGAGAGAAGAAGAAGACGATAAATAAAAGGTTCCAACATGGTTTACTGTTGTGAATTTCCAGACGGATGTAAGGAAAGGGAGAGGATTTAGAAGAAGAAGAAGAGTGCAAAGCACAAAGGAAACAATTGCATTAAACTTTTCTTAAGGTATGTCGTCATTTCAAGGTCTATATAAATAATAAAAATCATATTGTTTCTTATTACAATAATAATAAAAGTACCATGTCCTATTATAATAATAAAAATAGTACTGTTGTAATACTACATCCTTCTACAAACTTGACATGTTCTGTATGTAGGTATGTCGATATCTCCTCGAGTGTGCTTCCGTTATTATTCGATGCTGTCTTTTTCGTCATCATTTTCACTCCTCTCTCTTCACTTGAGACGTTGTTTCTTGTCTATTATGTTTACTGCTGATTATACGTAACATCCCCTCCTCCTTCAGAAATCACTTTATCCACCAAGTTGACTTCCAAGTAATGGTGCTATAATTTGAATAGTACTTTCCAAGTGGCTCTGTCTTGGGTTTCTCCTCGCCACTGTATCAAGACTTGCATTATGGCTCTGTTGTGACAACAAACCATTCTCCTCCCCCATATGGCTTCTAATACCCACTCTGTACTGGTCATCGACGAAGGTAGTTGTGCTGAACATGGCACCTTGTTTGAGATAAATTCCTTCAATTGAGAAACGTGAATTGAAGAATCTTTGGGAAATTCTAAAGTATATACCACACTATTTATCTTTTCTGTGATTCAATATAGTCTGTAGTAAAGAGGGGCCAAGTTCTAATTAGTTCTTCTCTGTATGCTATGCTGCCAATATGGCTGCAGTTTCACGTAGTCTTAATTCCCTACTTCAAACTCCCTTTTGGATCTTGTCTTGTTTGCATACTATTTCATTTGTTTCTGTACCTTGTTGAGATGAAATTTTGCAATTTGAAAGGTTGCTTCCTGATCTTGTAAAACTTGGTTCATTAGAAGATTTCGGGAGTCACTAGCAATGTAAGGAGCATATAACGTTGAGGGGTACTGTATAAAATCTCAAAGCGAGTTGCATCCATAGCCCCGTGATAAGTAGTGTTATACCACCATCTAACCATTGATAGCCAGCTTGCCCACTTTTGAGGGGTATCACTACAAAAACACCTTAAATACATTTCCAAGATTTTATTTATAGCCTCCGTTGGTCCTTCCATCTGGGGGTGATAGGACGTGGAAAACTTCAGGCTAATCTCCTTTAATATAAAGGTTTCTTGCTAGAACGAACTTAGGAAAATGGGATTATGATCATTAAAAATGGACTCCAACATCCCATGGAGTTTAAACACATTGTCAATAAAGATATGTGCCACCTCTTGTGTTGTGAAAGGATGTCCTAACACCATGAAATGGGAATATGTACTTTACTTGTTTACCACCACAAAAACGAAAGATTTACCCTTAAAGACGGGTAGACCTATAACAAAATCCAAGCTAATTTCTCTCTAGCACCTTTCGATATTGGAAGTGGTTGTAATAACCCCGGATAAGTAGTGTGATCATGCTTGCTTCTCTAATAAGTCTCACAATTAGTCACATTTTACCTAATATCTTTTGCCATTTGATTCTAATGGAAAGACCCTGAATCCTTTTCAATGTGGTAATAACCCTTGAGTGCCCTCCTTAAGGGTTATCATGTGCAATTGATATTATTTTTCTTCTCAGTTCTTTATCACAACTTACTACCAAACTTCCCTTCCACTGCAATAAGTCGTGTTGAAAAAATCGGGTAATTTTTCACTCAAATTACGACTAGTGAATTTTACTGATTCGGTAATTCCCAACAAAGACTGTCAAACGGACTTCTAAGATAGAATTATCATTCTAAATAAATTCTCAGTAAAGCTTGGAGGGGTTACACGTGGTCCCACTTAAAACTTAGACTACTAGACAGAATTCACTTGCACAGTATATTATCACAACCTAGACCTGTGTAAAAATCATTAACGTTCAAGAGAATAGAATTATACACTCAAACTAATTGTACAAATAAACCCAACAAATAAATATTGAATACTATAAATGCAGAATAAATAAAAGAGATAATGAATAAACACACCCGAAAATTGATAAAAGAGTTCAGTCAATTATGTCTAGTCTTTGAGCACCACTTAAGGTAGCCTGCTCTTATTAAGAAGAGAAAACTAAATTTGATATGTGTACAAATTTTGAGGACATATCAAAATTTTGGGATGATTTAGAATAGAAGGGGAGGAGTTATTTTATAACTTGAAAAACTCCTCCCATTCTCATCTCTACCTAATATGGGATACAAATTGGGCCATCAAAGCCATCAAAACCAACAAATCTCCACCTTAGAACAATTTCAGATCCCACCAAATATAAGCATCATAGGTCCTCCCAATCAAACAAAATAGTCTTTGTAATGCTTCCAATTTGCACCCTTAAGCGCCAACTTAAAAGTGCAAGATGCTGACTAAGTCTAAACGATGTTTAAACTTAGCTTTTGTCATCACCTTGGTCATCATATCTACAGGATTTTCTATAGTTTGTATCTTTTGGAGAAGTTTCTCCTCTTCTTCGAGAATCTCCAGCACATAGTGATAGCGAATATCAATGTGCTTTGTCCTTGTATGAAAAAACTGGTTCTTTGCTAAGTGAATAACATTTTGACTGTCACAATATACCACAAGATGTTTCTGACCAACTCCCAAGTCTTTTAGCAATCCTTGAAGCCAAATTGCCTCCTTCACAGCCTCTGTAATTGCTACATACTCTGTCTCTATTGTAGACAAAGCCACTGTTGAATGTAAAGTGGATTTCCAACTAACTGGCGCCTTAGCATCAGTGAATAAGTAGCCAGTTATAGATCGTCACTTATCCAAATCACCTGCATAGTCAAAATCACAATATCCAACTATGTATTAATCAAGTGATTTATCCCACTCAAATAATAAGTCAACATTTACAATATTTTGAATATACTGTAGAATCCATTTCATAGCTTGCCAATGAACATTGTCAGGATCGTGCATATATCTGCTCACAATACTAACAGCCTATGAAATATTTGGTCTCGTACACACCATTGCATACATCAAGCTTTCTACTGCATTAGCATATGGGACTTTTTTCATGTATTCCCGTTCTTCATACGTCTTTGGAGATAACTGGTTGCTAAGCTTCAAATGAGGAGCAAGCGGAGTACTTACATGTTTTATATCTTTATTCATACCAAAATATTGTAGTACTTTCTTCAAATATTGCTTTTGAGTCAGCCAAAGCTTGCCTCCTTGTCTATCCCTACTTATCTTCATATTGAGGATCTTCTTGGCTTCTCCCAAATCCTTCATCTCAAACTCTTCATTTAACTGAGCCTTCATTTTGTTAATTTCATCTTGGCCCTTGGATACTATTAACATAACACCAACATACAAGACGAAGTAGATGTTGGACCCATTTTGAAGTCTGCGCAAATACACACAATGATTGTATTTACTTCTTGTGTACCTCTAGCTCATCATAAACTTGTCAAATCATTTGTACCATTGCCTCAGTGATTGCTTCAATCTGTACAATGATTTATTTAGTTTACAAACCCAATTTTCTTTACCAAAAACTTTGAATCCATCTGACTGAGACATATAGATTTCCTCCTCCAAATCACCATGTAGGAACGCAGTTTTCACATCAAATTGAGCTAGTTCCAAATTCAACTGCGTTACCAAGGCGAACATAATTCTAATAGAGGAATGCTTAATAATTGGAGAAAATACCTCATTATAATCAACTTTCTCCTTCTGAGTATAGCCTTTAGCTACCAACCTTGCCTTGTAACGAACATCATTCTTATCAGGAAATCCTTCTTTCTTTGCAAATATCCATTTGTATCCAATTGTCTTCTTTCCCTTTAGTAGTTTTGCCAACTTCCACGTCTTGTTTTTTTCAAGGGATTTCATCTCTTCTTCCATTTCACCTTTCCATCTACTATTTTATGTACTTCGGATGGCTTCTAAAAAATTGGATGGAACATCATCAACAACTAGAAGTGCGTAGGCCGCCATGTTAGCAAAAAGAGCAAGTTTCTAAATCTCCCATCTTGTCCTTTTAATGACAATTGATTCTGGTTGTTGTTGAGATTCTTGGGTTGGAACCTCTTCTTCACCATCATCTGTTCAAACTCCACTTACTTCGACATACACTCCATCTGCTTTGACGTATACTCCACCTGCTTCAATGTACCATCAATCTCTTCTTGTGTCACCTTATTCAAGCTGGCAGATTCATCAAAGTAACATCTCTGCTAATGATAGTCTTCTTTCCCTTTAAACACCAGAGACGGTATTCTTTAACTCCAGCATTAAAACCCATAAAAGTGCCTTTTTTGCTCTTGGATCCAACTTTGATTCATTAAATCATAATATGCAATAGAGCCAAAAATATGCAAAGAATAATAAACTATTACAGGTTTTCCATACCATACCTCTAATGGAGTCTTGCCACTAATTGCAGATGATGGCAAATGATTAACAAGATGTTGAATGTATGTCACTGTCTCAACCCAAAACTTTTTGCCTAACCTAATATTAGACAACATATAACGAAATTTCTCTACTAGTGCCCTGTTCATACGCTTCGACATCCCATTCTGCTGTGGTGTTTCTTTAATTGTAAAGTGTCAAACTATGCCAAACTTTTGACATACCTCCAGGAAAGGATCACTCTTGTATTCGTCATCATTGTCTGTTCGGAGAACTTTGATCTTTTTTCCTGTCTGGTTTTCAACTTGAGCTTTTCACTTAAGAAAAACTCTAAGCACATCATCTTTGTTCTTCATAGTAAACGCCTATACTCTTCTAGGAAAAATCATCAACAAAAGTGACAAAATAATGCCTACCTTTAAGAGATGGAGTCTTAGTAAGTCCCCATACATCTGAGTGCACATAATCCAAAATACCTTTAGTGTCATGGATGACAATGCCAAATTTCACTCTTCTTTATTTTCCTAAAACACAATGCTCACAAAATTTCAATTTGCAAGTCTTCGTACCTTTCAATAATCCTTGTTTGGTAAGAATTTGCAAGGATTTTTCACCAGAATGTCCTAAACGCATATGCCACAACTTTGTTGCCCCTTTATCCTTCTTGCTACTAGAAGTTGCTGCCGCTAGTGTCCCAACAAATGTACTTCCTTGATAGTAATACAAATTATTTTTCCTTATGCCTTTCAACATCACAAGTGCTCCCGAAGTTGTCTTAAGAATTCCATCTTGCATCATCACAACTAGACCTTTTGGTTTTAAGGTCCCCAAAGAGATGAGATTCTTTTTCAAATTCGACATGTACTTCAAAATTCTTGTGGATCTATCATGATTCCTCAGCTTAATTGAACCTATCCCGGCTATTTTACATGAATTGTCATTGCCCATGTAAACAACTCCATCATCAATTTCTTCAAAATAAAAAAATTGGAATGGTATAGCTTTTAAAGAAAATATTTACTTCCACGTTTTCATTTTTTTGAATTGAACTGTATGAATATGGATTGAAAAGTATAGGACTTCATCAGGGTTACATTTTCCATTAGCAATCATTGCTTATTTGACCATCTAGTTTATTCTATATGAAAACCAAGCACAAGATATTTTGGTAGCTTTCAGCTTTTACATAATATTTTTTGCAACTGTATATTGATTTATTAGTCATGAATTTTGTCATATAATAATATAATTAATATCGGAAAATAACTATATGTGTGATAAGGATCACTATCCTTGATCTCCTTTACCTCAGACTTGATAAGGATAACATCCGATATTTAAAGTCTATCATTTATCTGCTGTAATCTTTTATAACTGTTCAAGCTCCTCTCTGTAGATTGTAACTGTATAAATACTGTACAGAAGTCTTACGTAAAATAATAATCTCTTCACGATTTATATTGTTCTTATAATGTGCTGGTGCTGGAAATCTTCTGTTATAGCATTGGAACGAAACAATACACCGTACTCTCGTAAGTTTTTATTTCCTTTTTACCTTGTTTCGATAAAAGTTTACGAACCATCCTCAAACACGTAATTTGAATAAGTGTCATGAAGTTAACTGAATCAACAGAACAAAGGGACTCTTGGTTAAGAAACCTGAATAATTAACCAATCAGTGTTCTCTCCATTAAGTAAGCATCTTACAAACCTTTAATGCACTAATGTTCTTCGCTCACATGGAATGAAAGTAAGACTTATTAGACTAGAAAAGTACTACATCCATGCCTTTTGAGCTTAATAAGCTTAATTAGCACATCTTATTTTGACGGGTTTAGCTTGGAAGCACATAAATATAATGTACAAGATACTCTTATCAGAGTTGTGTTTCTTCTGCAAAGATGGCTGGTTCATAAATTAACTGATTAGAAGGCAGGGTAGATTTGCATCTGGGTCAATATATGCTCAAAGTTATCTGTAGACTTTTCAATTGGATGGGAATGCATTCCTTCGTAGGTTGTCACCACAACTGCTTCATCTTTAGTTAATCGCTGGACTTGCTTTTTCACATCGCATCCTTGATGTGTACACCGATAATAGCTTCTGCAGATAGTAATAAGCAAAGAAAATAAACAAAGTTATTATCAATGTACTGTGAGGTCATTCTGTGATTCTGTCATTGATTTTTAGCAATTTCTTATACCACTGTTAGTAGGATAAACTTGAATTCGATGTTTCCGTTCGTGATGGCCATTTTCAAATTGTTCTAATTCTGTCAACCGCCATCCTCTTTAAGCAATTCCTTAAAGGTAGAACAATGGTTGATTTAAAGACGTAAAACAATAATATAAATATACCTTTCACCTTCATATCGTAAAATGGTTGTTCTTTTTTCTGCATTTTGAAATCACACAGACTAACTTTGTAATTGAATAATTGGCTAGTTTAAACGATTAAGCAAGTAGAACAAACATTGCTTGTTCAATTTGTTAATAATATTGTCTAAGAGATACCATGATAGCTAAGTAAGAATGAAAATTCCAAAATGTCCAACTGCGAGGGAAAATTACAATGTCTGGATCTCGAACTTGAATGCCAACAAATGGAAGCTCATCTATATGATATATGTGCCGCGGTGCCTCCTAATGTTATTTTAATTGCAATGTTTATTACCATAAGAAGATGATGCAAGATGGTAGAGGGAACTATAACCAAATGTTGCAGAGTGCAAGATATCAGCTATTCCATGCATAACGCATATTATGCTTGAAACGAGAGGAAACTTTACAAAGATTAATATACATGATGTCTGAGAAAAATTAGATTTCTTATAATAACTACTAAATCATGTCCCTCAAAATTATTATTACAAAAAACTTGTCGTGTCCAAGATCTAGGAACAAGTTATGTTGCTAAAATGAATGAGAAAGACGCTTTCTAGTATCGACTGTCCAGTTTCTGGTTTAAAAAAAGGAAAAAGAAGCTAGCCAATATCCTATAAGTCATATTCACGAAGAACCTAGTATGCCAACAGGAGGGTGAACGAGAAGCCTAGCAAGAAGCTATATTCATAGTTGGCACATAAACCTCCGCAAACTCTCTGTTCACGAATGACCAAGTGTATTATGTATGTATATATATACACACACTTTTTCCCCTAGAATCTTATCATAATCTTTATGTTGTAAGATTCTAAAGAAACAAGTATATATTTATTTATATATATATATTGCCGAATGTGCTCTACGAAAAGCCCGAAATAATGAAGCCGAATTAACTAGTTCTTACTAGCTAAGTACCCGGTGTCATGACATTTCAATGTAACACAGGGAAGAATTAGTCCTATAATCATAGAAAATCAGTGCGTCAGATTATACTGACTAGTTTCTCTTGCTATATTGTTGGAAAATTGAAACCAACATATATATCATCTAGCTACTGAAGGAGCTAGTAAGAGTATAATTCAGTAAAAATACTGCCAGTCAAAACCTGAGGTTACCCCTTGAAACCCAATTTATTTTGTATTGCAATTCGATGTTGTTAATAAATAAATTAAGCTAGCATTGTATACAAAGGAGAGACAACAAGCATCTTTATTAAATGGTAGTCGAATTCATCATGAAGCAAGTGGAGAGAGACTTTCTTCTTCCTTAAAGATTCCATATGATTTGACCAAATTTTTAGTACAATAGGATGTTTACTTGTATAATTAAAACTCTAGTATTTTATTATTTTTTGTTTCCTATAAAAGGAGTGTGCCCAAAGCCTATAGAGTTGTATTGTATATTTTGGGATTGAATTTATTCTCCTTTTCTCTTCTCTCCAACTCTCTCCAGTGTGTGAATGTGTAATTATGTCATATGCTATCAAATTGGTATCAAAGCTAGTTAAATCTAGCTCCAGTCTTTAAAGTGATTTGTAAAAAAAGATAGAGAGAGTGTCCTTATATTTGTGAGATAGTGGTTTATTTAAAAGTGAGAGATGTCAAACAATTACAATATAGTGTGGTCAAGTCCTAAATTAGATAGTAAACTTAATTATAATTATCGAGAGATTTTAATAATTACCCACCACAAGGCTCACAATATTTGGAGTCTTATTGATTCAGGTTTACAAAAAGGAGCTGATATAAGTATTCAAAGGAAGGATTGGTTGACGTTATCTCAAATTTACCAACGAGTAGATTATTTAGTTTTTGGTAAAATTGATAATGCTAGAACTGCCAAAGAAGTGTGGAGTATCTTGAAGCTGGCTTACAAAGGTATATATAAGACTCAAAAATTCAAATTGCAATCCCTGCGTATAAAATATGAGAGGTGTGAAATGCCTCATTTAGAAATTGTTCAACAATATTTTTCTTATGGTACTAATTTTATCAAAGGCTATATGGAGAAGATATTTCAGATAGTAAGGTCGTGAAAAAAATTATACGCACCATGCCTATTAAATTTGACCATATTGTGACTGCAATACTAGAGTCACATGATACGCAAACTATGACTATAACAAAGTTGCAAGGAAGCATTAAAAGTCATGTTAGCAGAACATTGGAGAAAACACAAAACACACTAAAAGAAGCCTTTAAAAACCAAATGAATTTAAATAATATTGTAGAATCTAATCAAAATGCATATGGTAGAGGTCATGGTTTTAATAATAAAGAAAAGGAGATTTCAGAGGGGGAGGTAGAGGAGGTTTTAAAGGACGAGGTCATGGCAACAATTTTAATCAAAGGAGAGAAAATAATCCCAAAATGTTCAATCAAGGAAGAGAAGGAAATAATTTTGGGCCTACTAGTTGAGGAAGAGGACGAGGTAATCAATATCAAGAGAGTTGTAATTTTAATTGCTTTAATTGTGAAAGGTATGGACGTAAAGCTATTGATTACAGATCTAGATCTCATAACAATTATCGGACTAATGTTGCAAAAAATCAATACCAACATTTTAGTGAGAATTTTAATAATAAAGAAAGTTTATTTCTAGCAAGCAACTTTCTGTGGAAGATGAAAATATCTAGTGGTTGGATTCTAATTGTCGTAATCATATGTATGGGAATAAGGAGTTATTTTACTCTTTAGATGAAAATGTTTAGTTAACAGTTAAATTTGAGAATAATTCAAATATTCCTATTTTAGGAAAAGTTTAAGTATCCACTAAGTTGAAGGATGGTTCTAAAAGTTTTGTCTCTGATGTTTTCTATGCTCCTGGTCTTCATCATAATATACTGAGCATGGGTCAATTATTAGAGAAAGGTTATAAAATGCAAATTCATCATGATATTTGCACCTTGATAAACATGAGTGGAAGATTTATTGAAAGGTAAAGATAACTTCTAACTGTCTATTTTCACTAAAAATTTATCATGAAAAATTTGCTTGCTTGAATTTTATGATGTCTGATTCAAATTTGCTATCATTCATGCATTTTGGACATTTTCATTTTTTAGATTAAATTATCTATCAATAAAAGAGTTTGTGTCTAGTTTACCTGTTGTGAATATTCCTAACCATGTATGTGAGACATGTGAGATGGAAAAAAAAACATAGGGATGTATTTCCAGTTGGAAAGTCCTATAGAGCAAAGAAGCTATTGGCAATTATTTATTCAGATTTGTGTATTATTGAAGTTCCATCCAATGGAGATAATAGGTTTTTTTTTCTTTTGTTGGTGACTTTAGTAGAAAGGCCTGAGAGTATTTTCTAAAACAAAAATCAAAAGCTTGTGATACTTTTAAATCATTTAAAATGTTTGTGGAAAAGCGAAGTGGCTATAGAACTAAAGCATTAAAACCAAATAGAGGTCAAGAGTATCTTGCATGCATAAGGGTCTTTGAGTAGTATGAAATTCAACATTAGTTGACCACCAAATACACACCACAACAAAAATCGAGTAGCAAAAAGGATGAATATAATTATTATGGACATGGTAGATAAATGTTAAGATCCAAACAATTGCCTAAAGAATTTTGAACAGAAGTTGTTGCTTATGAAGTTTTATTTTTTAAACAGGTGTCTAATAAAAAATCTTAATAACAAAACACCTAAGGAAGCTTGAAGTGGGAGGAAACCTTTCATTCAACATCTCAAAGTTTTTAGGTGTATTGCTTATGCCCATATACTAGATCAGTTGAGGAAGAAGCTAGCTGTTAAAGGTGAGAAATGTATTTTTATAGGCTATAGTACAAATTCAAAGGTCTATAAATTATACAACCTAAATACGAAAAAGATGATTATTAGTCGTGATGTAACCTTTAATGACGATGGAATATAAGATTGGTCTTCAACTTTCTAAAAAAGGCTAGTGGTAATTTCTGAAAACTATAAAGAAGAAAATACTCAAGTAAATTCAATATCTCAGTCATAGACATCTAGTAGACCCTAAAGATGTCATCAGTTACAAGCCAAATTGGAAGATTATGTGATAGGTATTGACAATGATCTATCTGACAAAGAGATTATCAATTTTGTTTTATTTTCAGACTATGAACTAGTTAATTATAAGGAGACATCAATTGACTTGAAATGGAGAAAAGTCATGGATGAAAAAATATATGTAATTGAAAAGAATGACACATGGGAATTAACATATTTGCCCGATGATAAAGAGCTTATAGGAGTAAAGTGGGTGTACAAGACGAAATACAAGCCTAATGGTGAGATTGATCGGTTTAAAGCTAGATAGGTTGCAGAAGGATGTAAGCAAAAACTAGGTATTGATTACTTCAAAGTATTTGCTCCTATTGCGAAATTAGATACTATTCATATGATTATCTCTCTCTTAGCTCAAAATAACTGGAAGATTTATCAAATGGATGTAAAACCTACTTTTTTAAATGGAACTTTGGAAGAGGAAGTATATGTTGAGTAACTTGCAGGGTATGAATTAAAGGAAAAGAAGATAAAATTTATAGGTTGAAGAAAGCACTAGATGGATTGAAGCAGAACCAAAAGCACAGTATAAAAAAATTGATTCGTACTTCATGAAGCATGATTTTGAAAGATGTGCTTTTGATTATAAGTTGAAGACAACACTGTATGGATTGAATTAGACACTAATAAAAGAATTGATTCATACTTTATAAAGCATGATTTTGAAAGATATTCTTCTGAGCATATTTTATATGTTAAATTTGATGAACCTGGTAATATTATAATTGTGTGTCTTTATGTTGATAATTTAATCGTTACTAGAAACAACTCAAAGATGATTAAAGAATTTAGAGAAGTTACGGTAAAATCATTGTTACAAACGATCAATCACAATAATTAAAGAACAAGTACGAAAATTACAAACACAAACAGATTTACATGGTTTACAAGATTTGGCTACATCTACGAGTGGCTAAAGTTATATTTCACTATGAATTATTTTTCAACATCGGTACACTAGGAGACTAGAACATATTTATATGCCCAGGAAAATACAAAAGACATAATGTATTTTCGCCTCGTGGGCCTAGTGTAAAGTCCAAAATATATTATCAGGCTCCATATCTCAACAATCATTTGACATGACAGACTGAAATCTAATGTCTTATTTCCTTGGAATGGAGGTAATTCAATAGGATGATGGAATTTTTATTTTCCAAAGGAAGTATGTGAATGATATTTTGAAGAAATTTAAAATGAAGAATTCAAAACCAACTCTCACCCCAGTTGAAGAGAAATTGAAACAAATTAAAAGAAGATAAAGGGCTCCCTATAAATTCAACTTATTACAAGAGTTTAATTGGAAGTTTGAGGTATTGAACTGTAACTAGATCGGATATAGTTTTTGGAGTTGAATTATTTAACTTATTCATGGAGGAGCCTCGTACTTCTTTTACAAAGAGCAAATAGAATTTTTTGATATATCAAAGGTATTTTGGATGAAGGAGTTTGGAAATAGTCTCTTTGCTAAGTAGGGATAAAACTGCGTACTATTAGACATCCCTAAACTTCATATCTTAATAGGACTTCAACTGGGTGTTAATGATGATTTGATTGAAAGAGTTTTTTATGCAAATATCAATAATGTGAATCTTGTAGGTTACATATACAGTGATTATGGTGGAGATATAGAAATAAGAAAAAGTACATTAGGGCATTTTTTTATCTTGGCACTAGCATAATATTATGGTCTTAAAAAAACAACCCGTGGTTTCATCATCTACAGCTGAAGCAAAATACATTGCAACAACTAGTTGTACTACACAGGTAGTATGATTAAGAAGAATGTTTGAAATACTATATAAAAAACAAGACGCTCTAATAGAATTATTATGTGATAATAAGTTCGTAATAGCATTGTGTAAAAATCTAGTTTTTCATGGCCGGTCCAAGCACATAGACATTCGATTTCACAAAATTTGTGAGATAGTAACTGAAAAAGATATAGTGTAAATATTGTCACATTGAAGAATAAGTTGCTGATATTTTTATTAAACCATTGCAATTTGAATTGTTTCGACAACTTGTATATGGAAAACAGGTAGCTGTGTATGGAAAAGAAAGACAACAAGCATCTTCATTAAATAGTAGTCGACAACAAATAAAGCATGTAGAAAGAGAGAGAACAACTTGTAACCGAAATCATGAACTTGAAGCAAATGGAGAGAGGCTTTCTTCTTCCTTAATTATTGCATATGATTTGACTCAATTTTTGGTCCAATAAGATGTTTGTTTGTATAATTAAAATTTTAGTATTTTTTTGTTTCATATAAAAGGAGTGTAACCAAAGCCTACTGACTTGTATCGTATTTTGGGATTGAATTTATTCTCTTATCCTCTTCTCTCCCTCTCTCTCATATTTGTGACTGTGTTTTGTCATTTGATACCAGGTATTATAGTATAGTCCAAACTAGCAAAAACTATTCAGATTATAATCAAGAACGGATGCATGGAATTGTCGACCGGTATCATGCCTTTCTAATAATATAAAGTATGAATTTAAATTACCTAATGAATTGTATATACACCACTTCTGTTGACATGTTTATGCATACCGCACTAGTCATTTGAACTGTTTTTCTATCAGTAGCACATCTGAACATATTCATCTTTGTTCCAGAGAAATATAATTCTTGCTCTACTCAAACTCTAACAAGTTTCGTCAACATATATATATAGAGAGTAGTCTGTGTGCTCATGTGCTAATTTCTGGAAGTCCCATAGCGTATTTTATAGAAAGCCTAGTCTGATCAACATTATTCTTAAGAATTAGTGTATATTGCATCGATACTGAATGCTTTAGACTCGTTATGGTTAGTTTTACAAATCACAGAATGATAATAAGATTCAACTATACAAGAAAAAGGACTGACCTGGGAAACTTGTTGTTCTTCACAGCCTTTTGTCCATACTTTCTCCATCGATATCCGTCATCAAGTATATCAACGTGACTCCTTGTCTGAAAAGCATATCTAGTCTTTCTTACCTTCTTCTCTCCCTTCTTCTTACCAAACTTTAGCACTTCATATTGAGCAGACCTGGCGAAGCTTTTGCCCTGATCAGGATTCTTGTGTTCTTTTAAACCTGTATCAACATTCATTTCCTCTCCAGTCATCAATCCCAAGAAACCATTTCCCTTGATGCCTTCAAAGTCGCTAAGGCTATGTGAATTGCCATTAATGCTCAGTGATATGGAAGAGTTAGCTGAAGTTGTGGGTGAGGGGAGTCGAAGAAAGGACGTATAGTTCTCCATTTTAGAGATGTATAAGTAGAGGACAAGAGATTAGTAGAAGAAGAAGAAGCGTGGTTTTGTAGAAGAATGTGATATTTTTGTGGCTGATAAAGTTGGAAGAAAGCAGAAATTATATGATCAGTGAAAGGCGGCTCGATGGCTACAGTGGTAAATCCTGCTGGTCCCATGCTTGCTGGCGTAAACGGCACGCAAACGCTGATAATTACGGGTATTTAAGAATTATCTTTCCACTAAGATTAATTGAATTATATATTTTAATTTGACGATCCAAGTATCTCAAAAACAATATTACGTGTTTCGAAGATAATATTATGTTTTTTTTTGTGGTATCGATCAAAAAAATGGTATAAAATTAAGTATATAAATACCAATTATTAGTCTGATAATTTCGGATGATAATAATTGGGGCTAGTTGGTTGTAAAATTTAAAATCTAGGACTGTTTTGTGAAAAAAAAAAACCTCCCGGCCCATCCCAACGCAAGCGACTCTCTCACTCTCTTTTTCATAGGTTTATATATATGAATTTCTTTTCATTATTTTTGTATATTCTTTAAAAAATTTATGAAATTGAAAATAAATTATTTATTGTAAAATTTAAATTATTGAATAAAATTTAATATGGTTTTAGTTAACTAATTTATAAAATATAATTAAGATGACAAAAATGATTTATTTTTAATTTTTAATTATAATGTTATTTTTATTGTTAAAATTAAGAATTATTATAATAAAAAATTTTAATGGTATATGTGTCATTGTTATTATTTGTTAACAGACATATTTTAATTTGTATGATTTAGATTCTTATATTTAGTATCTATT
>JANPWT010000001.1:7735119-7747642 GCA_024678245.1 Erythroxylum densum
TAATAATTGTGGTTCTTATTTATACGTAAAATATGTGAAAATATTATTAAGAAAAATAAATAAATTGTTATTATTTTAAATTTTTATTATTATAATTTTTAGAGACAAAGTTGGTATAAAATTATAGATTGTACAGTACAAGAAGTACTTTTTTGTAGTATTAAAAAAATTCAGAGACTATTTTATAAATTTAAAAAATTACCTAAAACTGTACCCGATATTAACTAGTGCCGATATAGTATCATACCGTACCCGAACCAAGTCCGATACATTATCGATACCATATTCATAACATTGCCCAAAAATCCACGGTTGTTTGAAGAAAGATTTGTGTCATTGGTTTATTTTTTCAATCCCAAACTTAGAGAATCACAAGGTCTTACAATTAATTGAAACTATAAATTTGAAAATGATTGATAATAAAGGTAAATTTGAGTGGCGTTTTATGCTTCAAATATGGAAATGGTAGCATAACAGGGAAATGGTAACGTATGAGTAAGCATTTAGCTTGACTAGTCCGTTACGCACCCCTCCTCCAGTGTCTCGTGTGTCTGACCAAATTAGAAAGTAACGTGGACATAAGACTTTTCTTTTTGATGTTGCTTCTTCTATCTTCAGAATGCGCTCCTCCGTAACAGCCTAGTTTGTTCAAGTTGTTAATTGAACCAAGTGATCTGGATGATTTATAATTTGTATGATAAGAAAATCCATATTAGCATGTGGCCGGTACGGGAGCCAATATGCAGCGTTGCTAATGTTTCCCATCCGATAAAAGCTCCATCCTGATCTTGGTCAAACAATCTATGGGATCAGCTGGTTCTTGGTCAGAACATGTGTTCTGATTTGTGATTTCCCGTCTTTTGTTTATGTTTCATTATTTAATTACGTCGTTCAAATAGTTTAATTTGCCATTTTTAATTCAACAGTAAACGTGATTAACATGTGAAAATCTTCTATAATAAAACTCCATTACTTCAACTTGGTTAATGAGACAAGCATTTATGTTAACTGGCAAATTAATTAACGTACTCATCTAATTGACATCATGCTTCTAGTGTATACCTGGATTTAACTGAGTATATAAAAATTTCATGTGCAAAACAATTAATAAGAATTTAACAGGGTGAGCTAAACCATATGTATGATGGCTCTCTAGGATTAAATAAAAAAGAAGAAGAAGAAGAAGCTGAAAGTTAACCACTCACAGATATTCTATTTGTTCGCTTATACTATATATTAAATCTTTTCACTTAAAATTTCACAAGCACACTTGCTTGAAATATTATATCTTAAAAACAAAAAGAAAAAGCATTGTCCTCTTTGATCGCGTGTGACAATATATATAATAAAGTCAAAACTACACTATGCATTCATGAGTTCGATTAATGTGAAAATGTTCCCATGTATCGGAAGAAGGAGAGCCAAAGTGACGATAGTCGTTTTACCAGGAAAATAGAAAAGTTGACTACACAGCCAAATTTCAAGACGTGCTTTCAGTTCGTGCTCTCAAATTTCTCCGATAACGAAAGGTTAAAGGTGGAGCCGTAGTAATCACGTGGGTTGAACATTGTCTAAGAACATTTTATATTATGAGTTTGTAGTAATCATAGGGGCGGCGCTGCCTCTCTCTTCCATCGACTTCCCACAATCTACGATGGCCTTGGCCTTACCTAAAAGCAATGAGTTTTCTCTATGCAACCATTTGCGATTTGTTGATAACCATAAGGGAATATCCTTCTTTACTTTTCAGAAGATAATACAACGATGTCAGAAAGAAGAAGAAGATAATCTACGGTAGGGAATCAAGATCAGTGTATAAAACGATGTCAGAAATGAACTGGCAATGACAAGATGAAAAATGACCAATGAGATGGATTGCCAGAGAGTTAAGGAAACTTATTCTTCTAATTTATTAAATTCTTTATAATAGTGGAATCCGTAACTACTTTTTTTAGATATGCATTAAATAAATTATTAGGTGTATATAATAGATCACAAATTACATATTATAAATAAGTCATTTGCCGAGTCACCGATTTGAAATCAAGTGATAAGCTCAATTTAGTTAGTATTAATATATATGCTCAACTGATCTTTACTCTTGATTTACCATCTTCCAAGACACCAACGTCAAAAGCAACTAAACATTACTTGCCTTATCAATAATCTAATACCATTTTAAAATTAATGTTGAACTTTATTTGGAACATGTATATATATATATATATATGGAAACTATATATATTTAGTTTTGCTCATAATTGCATACACTTTAGTCTTTTGGATAATTTCATTCCTATCCTATTATAAATTAATTATAATAATTTATTGATGATCATCATTAAAATGATTTAGTTAAAAATCTATAAAGCTTTTCTCATATTTTTATAATGACATATCAACATTATAAGTTCAATTGTCTACCTAAATAAGATAACTCAAGGTATTAACTTTACGAGTTGTATAAAGCACTCTTAATTAATATATACAAAGTTTTAAAATTAAAATTTTGAATTTGCATAATGTCATTATGATACTTTATTATGAATTATTGTAATATATGTATATGTTTATACTAAAGTGATGTACTGGATACTCTTGATAATTAAAATATTTACAATTTGATTTAGTTATTTTGTCTATTTTTAACTTTTCGTGTTCATATTATGATATTTCAATTAACATTAGTATAATTAATAATAATGCTACCATTAAGATTTTGGATAAGTCAGATTAAAAGAAGTAAAAATAAGTTGTTTGAGTATGTTTTAAGGATAGTTAATATTGGTTGAATGCTACAAATGATATTTCACCTCAACTAATGGATGCAAGTATTGTTGAATAGAAAAATATCCTTATTAGGTGGAAAAGGCCTAATCATTTGACTTTGATTGCTATGAAGTACTCAATATCCAAGACCTTCTTAGTAGCCAATTTAAGACATAATATTCAAAACTTTTGACCTATTACAGAAAATGTGTACAAAGTCTTTGACAAGCCAAAAAAAAAAAGAAAAGAAGATGGTCTTTAAGGAAAAAATTTTAAATAAGTCTTAGTCAATACACAATGGCTCACAATTTATTGTGAAGGTAAGCTTTCTTTAACATTTTCCTTAATCTCTAATCACACTCCTATTATGATACAAAACCTATCTCTAATTATAAAAGGAAAAACTTTTTCATATTTAATAATTTCTTAGTTGAAGGAGAGGGCTTTGAAGAAGAAATTACTAAAGCAAATGATCCGCAGGAGCATAAATTATTCACTTATATAAAAAAATTTTAGAAGGTTAAGGAAGAACTCAAGCTTCCTAATTGCAAAAGGTATAATAAAACGTATCAGATTATCATTGATATCATGGAGAAGTTGATCAAGGCTCAACCAAACATATACAATTCTCTTTTAGATAAGGATAAATAAGAAGAATAAAAAATAACTATAAGATAAAGAAGAAGAAGAAAAAAATAATTCTTCTTAACTACAATCAGGTAGCAAAAGCAAACTTTTTCCCTCTTAAAATAAAGATCAAGTATTTAGTGGCTTAAAAAAGGAGGTAGAAACACCAACTTTTTGTTGAAATCTATATCTTAAGGAGAAATTAAAATAAAATTGCCTCACTTAAGAAGGAGAATGGTCTTTAGATTGATTAACAAACCAACTTATTACAAGAGGCTTTTTCATACTTCTCAAATACTTAGGACACATACTAACAACTTTTTGTTTGTGTAACTCCTTCAATCTTTCATCCGTAAGCAACTTACTGATCTAGAGATTGGACTTTTACTTAGACCCTTTTCTAGTAGTGATGTGGATAAAGCTTTGTTTAAACTTAAACTTAATAAAGCACCTGGTCTTGATGGCTTAAATTGGTAATTCTTTTGGAAAACTTGTCTCATACCAAGCTCATGGTCACAAAATTAGTTTTAGAGTTCTTCAGTCATGGTAAGAAGTTGAAGGAATTGATACCTTTATTAGCCTCATTTTCAAAGTTCTCACTCCAAAATTTTTTGAGGCATTTTAGATCCATTTCTTATTACAATACAATTTATAAGATCATCTCCCAACTCCTAGCTTCTAAACTTAAGGTTGTAGTAGCCCATTATATCAATCTTTTAGAAGGGGCTTTCATCAAAACAAGGCAAAATAGAGACCACATATTACTAGCTTAAGAATTATTCAACAACTACAATATGAGACACTCAAGCAAGGATACTACAAATTAAGATTAACTTTTATAAGGTTTTGACTCCATTCATTAGAGCTTCATCTTGAATAAATTAAAGGCATTTGGTTTCCTAACAAACTTTTTAAGGTGGATTTAATAATGTATCACAATTGTCTTCTACAGTATCCTTATGAATGATGACAGTAAACTTATCAAGTGTAAGAGGCTTGAGGTAAGATTATCCTTTATCTTATATCTCATTACTTTAAGTATATAATTCTTAACCAGACTTATTAGCTAGGAAAGCAACTAGAAACAGAGTTTTATGCTCCATAACAAATGTAAAAAACTAATAATCTACAACTTATCATATACAAATGATTTGATTCTTTTCTCAAGAGCTGGTGCAAGCTCTATCAATACTCTAATTCTTGTAATTCATTCTTTTAAAGAGGTTTCAGGTCTTAAAAGGAACAAGGATAAGAGCCAACTATTTATCTCTTAAGAGGCTTCACATCTTTTTAGTTCTCTCTAATTTGATAGGTTTTAAGATCATGAAGACACCCTTTACATATTTAGGCATTCCCATACTCTCTCGAAGACTCACTTACATTGAGTTTTATCCATTTATTAAAAGAGGAATTCCTCATACCTCATCACTTGAAGTATGGAAGTGCTAACCAAAATTATTAGCCTAGTAATCAACCAGGAAAGGAGTTTTAAGTTCCATACCAATGTAAAAACTGAGAATCTGCAACTTATCATTTGTAGATGATTTGATTTTTTTCTCAAGAATTGATGCAAGCACTATTAGTCTTATAATGTTTGCAATTCATTCTTTTACAGAACTTTTAGTCTTGTAATGAACAAAGACAAGAGCCATATTTTTATCTTTTTAGGGGGCTTCAGCTCTTTTTAATTGGCTTTCCATTTTGATAGGTCTTGAAATTATAAAGCCACCCTTTACATATTTAGGCATTCCTATATACTCTAGAAGATCAATTTATAATGAGTTTCATTCATTAATTGAAAGAATTTGGAGGAGAGTTAGCAATTAGTGTAATAAGAGTATGTCATTAGCAAAAAGAATACAACTTATCAACCTAATTCTTAATAGCCTCCATATGTATTACTCTTCTCATATTATATTTTTCAATTAGTATAGTTAAGAATTTAGAGCAGATTATGAGGATATTGTTACGGTCAAGAGATATCTCCAAAAGATCAATAGCTAAATATACATAGAGTGGTGTCTACCTACAAAAAAAGGAAAGGGATTAGGTATAAATTCCATTAAAATTACCAACAAGGTCCTAATAATTAGAAAAATATGGAGGATCCTAAATTACAAGTAGGTGTTTTAGGTGAGATAGATATATGCTCAGTATTTGAGGAGAAAAAATTTGTGGAATATTCATCTTAATTTCAGTTCTTCTTGAACAATGTTACACATTTTATACTAAGAGAGAAAGTTAGGTTGGAATTTAAGCATAACCTTGAAAATGGGGCTTTTGTATGGATTGGCACAATAATTGGACTAATATTGGTCTTTTAATCACAACTATCAAAAACTTTATTCTAGATAATGCTTTAGTGAAGGATGTCTTAGGTAACAACCAAAGCTTCCAAGATCAGTTACAGAGGATTACAATCACACGTCATCTCCATATCTACAATCTCAACTTTAAAAGAAATGATTCAACTCAATGGAGTAGATATCTTTCAAGAATATTCATAATTGGTTATTATAAATTTTTATTAAGAAATCAAGCTTGAAAGGTAAACTAGCACAAGATTTAGTGGTTTAATCAAGAAAGCCTAAGAATGTCCTTAATTTTATAGCTTATCATAAGGGGGAGGCTAAGCAAAACTAATATACTTGCTAGCATAAAAGACTCTTTAGATAATTTCATTTTATACAAACAAAAGCCTGAATCTATTGAGCTTATTTTCTTTCAATGTAGCTTCTCTTTATATGTTTTGGAAAATATATAATTGTTACGTAACTTAAACTCCCCTCTAACAAGCTAGCAAGGAATGATCAACTGGATATGTCGAAGATGCAATGTTAGTGAAGGAGACTTCCTAAGCTAGAAAATTTACTTCTGAAATGTAGTATAATTTATATAGATAGAAACAAATTAGAGAATATTTTATAAGAAGGTAATTCAAAAGTAAGGATTCTTGAAAGAGTTAAGTGATACTGATAGTTCATTAAAGTTGATCATAGGTGTTGTGAGGCTGCTAAATGGAGAATTGCCTTGTATTGATTAGTAAGATGAAGCTTAGTATAAGGATATGCATTAAATCCACAATTTTCTTCTTCTGTTAGATTTCCTTTGAAATTAATCAATAACCTTAGGGAGAGATGGGGAGCTTTCATTTTTAAATAAGGTTACCCATTTTGATGCAATGCTAATAAGGAAGCAGTAGATATCATATATTTGAAACTTTTAGGTTGTTCAGGGCTCTTAAAACTTCTATGAACACGAAAAATCTTAGTAGAGACAAATAGTTTTAATAGCCTAGAGGTTAGTTTTCTTCTTTGTCTCCATACTAATATAGAGTAATCTCCATTGTTTATCCTTAACCTAGTTATAAAAATTGTATATATGCTTTTATGCTTGTATCCTAAGAGATAAATCTTTATTTATTAATTCAATCTTTTATCTTCTCAAAAAAAAAATTCAACAATGTCAAAAGCGGAAAACCTTATAAGTAATTTAATAAATATGAGATATAACAATATAACAGGGGTTAGATGGTACAATAAAAAAATGGTCCACATCCAGGATAAACTAAAAAGTGTTTAACTTGTCATTTCTACTATATTTTTTACCTGGCCCTAGTTTCTTACATATTGAGAGTAGCTAGATCAAAACTGCCTATCTAACTAATAACCAAGCCTCGAATATGGGTACATGTTATTAAGTATATTGATAAAAAAGAGGAATTTTAAAAATAAAAGATTGGAGTTTTTTTTTCTTATTTTGCAATTTAAGTCTTGTTTTCCTAAGAAATGAAATAACTAAAACAAATCCTATCATCATACTTCTAAATAAATTCAAGACACTAAGAAACACAATAATAATCATACTTAAAATGTTAAAGGTTCCAAAGTTGCATTTAATAAAAATGTCGAGTGCATTTTATATGAAAAAAGGCATAAGAAAAGCAAATAATAGCGTTTTACTACTTGTTTAGAAAACAAGAAGAAAGAAAATAATACTCAATTATCCCTTATTTATTTTAATTCTAACTTAGATTTTGTTCCTATTAATTACTTATTAGTTAAATTTGGGTCTATTTTTCACATTGTTATTATTTCTTAGGATTATGTGACAAAAAGAAAGTTAAATAAGAGAGAAGTAAGATGAAAATAAAATAATGTGTAGTAGATCTTGAGTTTGCAAGAATATTTAGTCTAAATTTAGTATATAGTGATCAACTAGTTTTGTAATGATGTTTAGTAGATATTGAATTTGTAAGAGTGGTTAGTCTAAATTTGGTATACATTCATCAACTTATCTTGTAATAACCTTTTTGCTACATTGTTATAATTTATTTGAATTCTTTATTAGAAAATTTTAGTTAGTCTCATAGATAGTAAAATGAAGAATGTTTTTGAATCCCCAAATTAATAATCATTTTCTTCAAATTAATGGTTATTTTGGTCTTTATAAATGAATGTCTCCTAGAATACCAACATAAATGCTCCTAAAAGACTTTTGATGTAGTAAATTTGTCATTTTTGTGACATAAGTGTGTTTTTGGAAGAATTTAATTTACTAAAAGTTATATAAAATAAGAATTCTTAGGAGGAAAGATTCCCAAGCATATCTTATAATATGTGAGTAAAACATTCATCTAAGAGGGAATTAAAAACATAAAGTTCTAGTTACAATTTTTAACTTAGAATAACTAGTTTTTTGAAAAGCCTATTATGTTATATATTTACAAACTACATGTTAGATGAGCAAACTTTCCTTTGCATACACTTAATTGAGTGAATTAACAATATAATATGTTGCTATCTGGGATAATTGGCAACATTTAACTATTGGATAGTACATGTTAGATGAGCAAACTTTCCTTTGCATACACTTAATTGAGTGAATTAACAATGTAATATGTTGCTATCTGGGATAATTGGCAACATTTAACTATTGGGTAGTCATTTTTTTATATTTGTCTCCACAATGAATTTATTAAAGCCTTTCCTCTAAACTATTTTTATTCCCTCAGGTAGACTTTTGGGCACTATAATTTCTAGGATTTTTGATCTAGTTTTCATACCGAACTTAAGAAAATACTCCTTACAATAGTCCCTGATGGCACCATCTAAACTTATAAACTAGTTAGGAAAGTTATAAGCTACTAGTTCACATATTTAGAGAAAGAATACAAATACTAAATTTGGTCAAAAATGGTGATTGTTTCACCTAGAAACAAGGTGGGGGATCTTCATACTGGTTTAAGGAGAAACTTGATAAAGCTTTGGCTAATAATTTATGGGTTAATTAGTTATATTGTTTTTAAGTTCAGAATTTGGTGAATACTTGTTCTAATCATAACTAGTTATTAGTAATTCCTAATGTTGATAAGGTGTTTTTTAGAAAGTTAAGAGGTTCTACTTTAAAAATGCTTAGCTATATAAGTTACGTTGTGAAGAAGTGGTGCAACATTATTCCAGACACATCAATTTCTCTCTTGAAACCTCCTCAATTATGGGGGGATTTTGTTATTGGCTATTTTAAGAATAGGTTAGGAAGAATTAGAAGGATGACTGCTCTTAGAGGCTACACTAATGATACAAGCATCCAAGAGTTTCAATTGGCAAGTTGAGAGTATCACGAAGTATTAATCCAATAGTCAAACTTCTAGAGACAAAGAGCAAAACTACTTTGACTATTTGAAAGTGATGTAGCCTCTCGATACTTCATATAATGGTGTTTAAAAGAAAAAGACATAATAATGTTTCCCAAATTTATGATGGTGATGAGAATTTGCGGTCTATAGGTATGGAGATTGAAGAGTTGATAAAAAGTTATTTTCAAAGTTTATTTAATTCTAGAGATATGGTTATGGAGAGTGTTCTTTTTGTGGTCCAATCTATAGTCATACATGATCAACATATTTTCTTAGAGAAGAATTACCTATAAGGATATTAACAACATTCTCATTAGAATGTACCCTGAAAAATCTCCAAGATTGATTACCAGGTAACTCTCAGAATCTGAAATTCAAAATTTAAAAGATAAAATTTGAGTGATAAAAGATAGAGGAGGTTGGGGAAACATAAGGAAAAAACCTTATAGTAGCAAAAAGCACAAGAAACAACAAAAGAAATCCATTTGGAACAATTCTATAGTTAAGTTTTTAGAGATTTTAAGGATTTCAATCATGTCACTTTTGATTTTCAACCTTTTCTTTACTTTTGATGTTTTGATTTCTATAATTATAAGATAAAATTCTTTTTTGTATCTAAATTAAACGAACCTTAGGTTGGACTTTGTAGTAAGTTTATTTTATTTTAATTTATTTTTTAGTTTCATTGAGATTTAGTTATGTGTTCTTATTTATTCTTGAATTAATATTGTCAACATGCTGATTCATTTGTCATTTCATGTAATTGAGGATGAGAAATCTAATGTATAAATATATCTAGTATAACTAAAAGGAATTACATGCAAACTTAAGATACGTCGACATAAATCTTATATATTATGGTCAAATTTAGTAGTAAAATTCATAAATTAATTAATGTGATTATAAGGGTTTTAATTAAACAGACATTTCAATTAATCAACCGAAAAATAGGTGTTAATAGTATTAAAAAAATATTAGCATAGTTGAGGAATTTTTATGGTTCTATGAACTTTAGATTAACTAGATTAGCTAAATCATTATTATATGAGAAGTCATAAGGGGATTCAAATTCTAGATATTATTGTTTTATTGGTTTTTTTCATTCTTTTACTATTCTAGTTTATTTGGTTATGCTGCTTTGCCATTAGTTTATTTTCTTTTATTTTAAAACTGTTTCATCAATATCACCTTGATTGGAGGTAATATAATAGGGAAAAAATTATTACTAGTAATCATAGTCTTTGGGAGATTAATGGGAGTATAAAGGAAAAAATTATTACTAGTACTCGTAGTCTTTGCCAAATTAATGGGAGAGCTTAAAAGTGGTACCAATTATATTTGAAAAACAAAAGTATTCATTACCTAGTTGCTTGGGATGAGATTGTAGTTACTATTAATTCGAGGTTTGATGGAGAGATTTTGAAGATCCTATTAGAGACATAAAAACAAAAGAAAAAGTGTATAATTTAAGACTACTATGAATAATTTAATTATGACTCTAATAAACAATCAGTTCCTAATAATTACTTAGTTACCTTTTCTTAAGAGGCCTAAAACTAGATTGTAAATTCAAGATGAGTTATTTAATCCTTAAATTTCGAACTAGCATATGTTCTTGAAAGGAAACCATAGGAAGAGGTAGAACATAACAACAATTTATATAAACTCAAATCGATAATAAAATCACCTCATATTCTGGGTAACTCAATAAGCGGATCGATACTCAAAGAGAAATTATAAGGACTAGTTCCCACCAAGTATAACCATGTAAGTGCAATCCTACCTCCCCTTAAAAATAAGAGAAATATTACCATAATAAGTTATGGTAAATACAAAAGAACATCAAGAGTATTTTTAGGAAGCATTTAGTAGCAAGGGTTTTGACAAGAAACACGTAATGGGATTCTGCTTATGATGTTATGACATATACACTTTATGAAACAATTGTAAAATAAAATTCCATCTTTACATTAGGACATAAATGTAGATACTTAAAGAAGAGGACCTAAAGATTGATCAATAAAGAGCAAGCTATTTAAAATGTCTCACTACGGGAATAAGCGATCAAGAGAAATTCAAACATATAGGAGTTACAAGAGTTCATTAGAATAGTCCAATTCCCATCTTAATTGATAACAAAAGTAGTCATAACTTTATAGATATGTTATTAGTTTAGAAAAGTAACCGATTAAAGAGGTATATCCCTTTCGAATAAATATATGTGGAGGACTTAAACTAGAATTCCATAATAAATTTCATATTGAATATTCATGGAATGTAGTTTATAGTTATGCCTTAATATTGTATTAGGAGGTTGCATATGATTTTAAGGGTATAATGGTTGATTACCTTGAATGATATCTTATGCTAATTCAGATGTTAAGTTATGATATTCAATTGGAAGCCATTTAGTTACATTAATAGGAAATCCAAGTAAGAGATTTTAATAAGAATATAAGGAATTCCAAATATAGGAGGTTATATATGCTAAAATTTTGATGTATCTTATTGCGTGACAGTTTTAACAAGTGAACTTTGAATTGGATTTACTAAGTAAATTTGATGAGATCAATAGATTTCTAGTTGAGTTTGAAACTAATTTCAAGGAGTATAATCAACAACCAAATAAAAGAAAAAAGGATCATGGGATTCACTTGAAAAGTGGGATAAAGGTAATTATTAGTATACCTTACAAGTATTCAAGAGAGAAAAATGTTAAGAATGAAAGATCAATGCAAGAATCAATGAAGCAAGGTTTCATCAGACATAGCATTAACATTTATGCATCATAGTTTATTTTAGTCATGTCATCATGTGATGATAAATTTTTTTATTCTAATTCCAAATAACTCCTCAAATTCGCCATTTGGTAACCCTTTATTATTTTTTAAAACATTATAATCCTTTGAAATTATTATAGAGAAATAAACAAAGATAGTCAATGATAACCTAAATAGATTACTAAGATGATGTCATAGAGGGAATTCACAAGAAATAGAAAACAAACCATTTCAATAAAAATTTTGTGCTTACTTATATGGCTAAAGGTTATTGATATTTATTTATCTCTATCATATATAGACATAACTTAGAGTCCTGTAGGTGGTGACCATCTATGGTCCATGGCTCAAAAATATAATAAAATTAAAAATCATTATTTGAAACATTATTAATTATTTTATAAATTAAAATATATTAGTGATAATAGGATTCAAAAGAACAAAGAGTGCAAAGCCAAGAGGCTATAATATAAAAATTGACTGTACTTAACTAAGTTGGAGGTAAATAGAACCCTAATAAGCTAGACTAGCAAGAAAGAGAAGATTTCATCCCTCCATATGTTGGACCAATGGTGGTTGACAAATTAAATCCCACTTATGTTTTGATAATAATGAAATGTATAAAATTTGTTAGAAATTATTTCAGGTGTTTTGGATTGAAATAAATCTAGAAAGCATTATAAATCATGGTAAAATCAAGAAGGAAGTA
>JANPWT010000001.1:7759955-7772051 GCA_024678245.1 Erythroxylum densum
GACAGAATGATGGGAAAGGGGTGTGAAGCCTTTTTAGCATATGTTGTGGACACTGATGTGAATGAAGGGAGGTTAGATGACCTTCTAATTGTGAGGAAATTTTCATACGTGTTTCCAGAAGATTTACCTGATTTGCCACCGATGAGGGAAATTGAGTTTGCCATCAACTTGATTCTCGGAATCGCACCCATCACTATACTCCCTTATAGAATGACTCTAGCTGAGCTGAGGGAGTTTAAGGAACAACTAGGGGTACATAAGATCGAATTTGTCATCTTAGGGATCACCGATTTTATTTGTTAAGAAGAATGAAACATGGCGGATGTGTATAGATTACCGGAGACTCAACAAGGTGACCATAAAAAACAAACACCCTTTGGCCCGAATTGATGATATATTTGACCAACTGTAGGGAGCAAATGTCTTTTCTAAGATTGATCTCAAGTTAGGCTATCATCAACTCAGAATCAAGGAGTATGATGTAAGCAAGACAACCTTTAGGATCCAAAATGCTTAAAAAAAAACGCAAGCACGCTGGAATTTTTCATTTTTTTCTTTGGCTACAGATTTTATGTTGGAGTCCCTTTCAGAAACAGAATTTTGTAATCGGGTTTTAAGAAAACGCTCTTAACTTTTTGCCCTGACAAGCCATTCTACGAATAGCTATTTAGTTAAACTGGGTTAATGAAAGGTGGAAGAAAATTTGCCTCTATCGCTTGCTTTACAATTGTCGAGGAAAGAGACAAATTATAGCATAATGGTATTTTCAATGAGATAAGGGTTATTCTGTTTTTCTATAATCAATTATGGTAATCCGTGGTATTTATGTTAAAAGCCAGATGCAACTCGATACGAAATCCGAGTCTTTGCCAAACGAAATTTGTATTAAAACAAACCTTAAGAGCTTCAGTGTTTGCTCAGATTTACTTTTTTGTTATAGGAAGGAAGAAGAGCGAGAGAAGCTTTCTGTTCTTAGCCCAAATCACAGTCAAACATAGAACGAAAGCGTTAAATGCAGAGAATTCTTAAGACACCATATCCACTTATCTAAAGCACAATATTGTTTGTTTGATAAACCAAAGGCTCATGTATACCATTTCAGTCTTAAGCGATACCGATCTACGAAAGACACCAATCAATATAATTGGCCCAAATAGACAGCTGATGCAACCTCGCTAACCCCCGCCAAATACAACTATACAAGCAAACAGAGGATTTGATCCCATACAAGTAACATACAAGCCTTGCACGCCATCCAAACTTAACCTAACACCCTGCACCCCTCTCTCTTTCCCTACCATATATGAGCCTAATCGAATCTGTAATTACCTAAGTGAGTCTGTTTTGTTCCAATTCTGTTGTTGTGAGAGAAAAAAAAATGCATGCTTTGGATTTAAAATCGTTGTTAAGTGGCTTTCGAGCTTCTGCGAATTCGTTTCTGTCGGAGTACGAGCCTCTGGCTCTGGTTCTCGCCCCTCTACTCACGTTCTTCTTCGCGCGAGCTTTTCAGTTGCTTATAGCTTTCGTTCATCAAAATGGATTCAAGGCCACTATTATTGGATTTCTTACAACCCTTGTCAAGTAAGTATTATAGACATCCGATTTGCTTCTCAAATTTTTTGATGATGGGCTTTTCTTTGTTTTTCGATATTGAAAGGTTGGTGCCTGGCGCGAAGAGCCATATCCAGAAAGAAAAACAGAAGGTGAGGACATTATATATGATAGTTCCTTTTCATAAAAAAAAAAAACATTATTTGTAATTCCTGTAAAGAATTTATATTCTGTTTTTACTATTTGTGGGTCAGTCCTATGTTGTTGCATTGATGTTTACTCGGAGTGCATTTAATGGGCGTAAGCAGTGCTGCAGGGTAGTTGAACAAGGACTGACGAGGGAATTAATTATGAAAAGTAAAACAACATTGAAGTTGAAGTTAGCAATCAATACCCAGTTTTGGCATTCAGTCTTTTTGTTTTACTGTACATCAACACATCCTTTTTGTAAGTTTCCAACTGGAAGTTTTACATATTGCGAAGTTGTTGCCTTACATATGCTTAATGGACGACGTAAGTGGCTTGTTAGATGGTGAATTACTTGGTGTTAAACTGAAAGTATAAAGTTTGTATATGGAACAGAATTGTTGCCTAGATATCGTATGTACCTTAAAAGGCATCAAATATGCAAGCGCAGAGAAGATAAAAAGAAGTGTTAGTTCGTATGTGATATTGCAACTTCAGAGTCCGTAAATGATTATAAACAATTAGGACACTTATGAAAGTGGTATTCGAACTCCAGAGACCTCATTGCTTATTTGCAGACAGATAACGCTATGCCTCTTGCTCAAAATTCGTAATTGTAATCAGGCTAATGTCTTTCTTGCCTGCTAAACGCGCAGGTAGTGGATCAAATGCAATCTGGCAATAAATCTAAGAGAGAATCATGGAGTTCAGAGCTGCCAAGGGAAGGCTTAGGGGTCAGCGTTTTGGAAAAAATGTACGAAGAAAAAAAGAATGATGCAGCTTGGCAAGGAAAATGCTCTGGTGCAGTGTAGGTTTTGCAGTTATTACTTTTGGTTGCATACTTAAATAACGATTGCTTTCAGATCAATAAAATTCTTTATTTTTATACGGTTTCAGTTGTACACAAATTTTCTCTTTTCCATGTGCTTGGCAGGTACATAGGAGGAAATGAAGCTGAAGGACATTTTTCTCTGATAAATGAGGCATGTTCAATGTTAGTAATGCTTTCTATATACTTATTTTGTCACAAACCACAAAATAGTAGTCTTATGTTTTCTCGTTTGGTTGAACCCTAATCTCCCAACATTTTATTGGAATTCTATTCAGGTTTGTGCATACCAATCCACTGCATTTGGACATATTCCAAAGTGTAGCACGTTTTGAGGCAGAAGTTGTTGCAATGACAGCCTCACTACTTGGTAGCAAGGAAAAGTCTTCTGGAGGAGAAATATGTGGAAATATGACTTCAGGAGGGACTGAGAGTATATTATTAGCTGTCAAGACATCTCGTGACTACATGAAGGCAAAGAAGGGAATTACAAAGCCTGAAATGTATGCTTTTTCCATTTCTCCGTATTTGATTGTTATTTTGGTTGTCCATTTGTCATCATAAAAGTAACTTTAATTGATTTCTTCCCAAGCATAGGATCATACCTGAATCTGGACACTCAGCATATGACAAGGCAGCGCAATATTTTAATATTAAGCTGTGGCGTGTACCAGTGAATAAGGAATTTCTTGCAGATGTGAAAGCATTAAGGCGACATATTAACAGGAATACAATTTTGGTATGTATCTGGGTTCTTGTTTATTAATTTCATTTTCTTTGTCCTTCAGGTGGGGCTGGCTGCAAAGTCATGGATGATCATTCAGTGAATGGATGGTGTATTCTTTATTTTTCTTGACAAATAGTTTCCAGATTGGATCAGATTGATGTTATTAACATGGTTTTGCAGATTGTTGGATCTGCACCCGGTTTCCCACATGGCATAATTGATCCAATTGATGTATGTGAATTCCTTAAGATGAAACCTTGGTATTGATTATATGCTAACAACGGCATGCATTGAAATTCTTGGTTCTATCCTATTCTTCTAACTCTCATTTGAAACTCATGAAATTCATTCTGTAGGAGCTTGGGAAGTTGGCTTATAGCTATGGGATATGTTTCCATGTTGACCTTTGCCTTGGGGGATTTGTATTACCTTTTGCCCGTAAGCTTGGGTATGACAGAATCTTAATCTAATGATTGTCCTTTTGGTTCCAAATTTCTTATTTCTGTAATGCACTGTAGTCAATAACCTTTTCTTTTTAGGTACCCTATTCCGCCTTTTGATTTTACTGTTAAAGGAGTAACATCAATATCAGTGGATGTGCATAAATATGGTCTAGCTCCGAAAGGAACCAGTATAGTTCTGTATAGAAATCATGATATTAGAAAGGTATGACTAGTTCTGCTTTTGTTCAAGTTCCTGCAAAGTATATCATTTTGGATATCTCTTTGGTTTCTAATTGGGAGTTCAAAATATATGCTGAAACACGAGAGACATTAGACAAACTTTGCTTGGCTTTAGAAATTGATTTCCATTTGTCATTCAGCCTGTGATATTGAGCAACTGTTGTTAAATTCATGTTGTCTTGCTCTGTCAATTAATTGGTTGTTTCAGTTTGTTCTATTTCCAATGTTGGTTAGGCCACTAATTCGTAGAAGACCATGTGCCTAATTAGTATAGTAATCAATGTTTTGAAATCATAGGACTTATGTTTTCTGTAATTTCACATCATTATTTGATGCTTTCTGTTGGAAGTTTTTCTAATGTCAGTTTCTTGTCATGGCATCTTGGGCTTGACATGCTACTCTATGTCTCTGCTTTGTTGCTTCTGTCTTCGAACAGCATCAATTTGTCGCAGGTAAGTTTACTTTTCTTCAACAATGAAATGGTTGAATGATAAAATTGGATGATTGATGTGCAGAACAAAGTTCTGATATCTCTAACAGGGACTACCTGACATGACTTTGTTTCCTAATCCACTTGGTGTGGATATGGATTCTAAGACCTTAGCTTGGTCTGGATTTCTGCGGCGATAGGCATCTTGTGGACTTCCTGATTGTTCAGCTTGTACTTCTGGTTTTCAATTATGTGTTATTCTCTTTGCTGCAGTTACGGAGTGGTCTGGTGGGCTCTATATTTCTCCTACTATTGCTGGAAGCAGGCCTGGAAATCTGATTGCTGGGGCTTGGGCAGCAATGATTTCTTTGGGGGAAGAAGGTGTTGGTTTTTGCCATTCTTGTGTTGCATATCCTTTGGATGCTTAGCGTTTGGGCTAATTGTAGTTTTGTGTGATCTTACAGGGTACTTGGAGAATACAAAAGCAATAATGGAGACGTCAAAGAAGATACGGGATGGGTATGTGTTACATTTACCGTTTACCTGTGCTTTGGGTTTGTGTTAATAAATTTGAGCTACTGAAGCTGGTAGTTTAAATTGTTGTTTCAGAATAAAGGAGATACCTGAGTTATTTGTGGTTGGAAAGCCAGAAATGACAATCGTGGCATTTGGATCAAATTGTTTAGACATATTTGAAGTCAACGACGTCATGTCATCCAAAGGCTGGCATTTAAATGCCTTACAGAAACCTAACAGGTCAGTGTTTCTGTCCTACAAGAATGTTGTACTCTTAGGAGCACATAGAAATATGGATATTCTAGACGTCTATCAACTTAATTCAGAACATTTATTTTATGAAATTATGTTGTATGCTAAAATATACTAAACCATGCTAATGTGATGAAATCAGCCTTCACATCTGTGTTACTCTTCAACATGTACCGGTTTTTGAGGCCTTCCTCCAAGATTTAAGGGAATCTGTACAGACTGTAAGTTCTTATCATAGGATATGCCAATAAGCTTGAGATTATTTATTTCTTTTTTTTTTTTGTCATACTTTTAGTTTATTAATGTTATGGGACCAAGAGGGGAGGGATTAGGCATTAGCGTTCGTCTCACTTTCACTTTTTATACGTATCTCAGGTGAAAAAGAATCCTGGTCCCATAAGTGGAGGCCTAGCTCCAATTTATGGAGCTGCAGGGAAAATGCCTGATAGAGGGATTGTTAAGGACTTGCTCGTAGACTACATGGACACTACGTGTTAATTGCCATCCAATCTTCTGGATTTCTTCCCATGCCTTCGATTTGTATGAAATAATTTAAATAACATGAAAAATGTAAAATTCTTGACGTATATTTCAATCTAATTTTTTTCTTCCTTCTTTTTTCCACATACCGCGATTATTAAAGGATGAGAATTCTTGTCAACCTGCATATTTATCTGATGCAAGTGCAAGAGGGATTAACCCGATTTGGATTGATGAGGTAGGGAGCTCAATGTTGCTGAGCTAACGGATGTGACCAGAAGGAGAGATGGAGGAGAGGGAGAAGAAGATCAGAGAGAAAGGAGAGAATCAAATTCTGTTATTCATCATAATACTCAACGGGTACTGTCAATTGCCTATAACAATACCAAGCCGTCATGTTCAGATCATGTCTCAAAAGTAATCTAGCCCACACACGTGTTCTTTGCTAATTAACCTTACTGCCTAGTCAGCATAGCAAGGCTATTACTATTGGACTAGCCAACAGCATATTATCTACTTATTATTAGGCCTATATTAGTGAAGCCCGATATTAACGATGCTCTTCACTTTGGAACCTCCTAGACTCTTTTCTTTTCAGGTGCGATCTCCAGGTCCTTCGTCGTTGCTTGCAACAATGCCCCCTTCTGCAGATCGGCCTTGTCCTCAAGGGCGAAGACAGGAAAACGGAGTTGAAATTCATCAGCAAGCTCCCAGGTGGCCTCAGCAGGAGAGAGCTCCTTCCAATGCACCAACCATTGCGCTACTGCCTTCTTTTTGCGCTGCACCATTCTCTTGTCCAGTATAGCCACTGGCTGAGGAGCCAAGAAATCAGTGGAGGCGGGTAGAACGGAACCCAAAGGATGCTTACCCAAGGACTTCTTCAATTGAGACACATGAAAAACGGGGTGCACATCAGCTGATGGGGGCAAGCGAAGTCGATACGCTACTGATCCCAATTTTTCTTCAATCACGAAAGGACCATAGTACTTAGGGGATAATTTGTGATTGTGTCTATTGGCTATTGTTTGTTGCCGATAGGGTTGTAGTTTTAGGTACACAGCATCGCCTACTTCAAATGTGCGGTCTGTTCGGTTCTTGGCTGTCTGTTGTTTCATTCGATTCTGTGCCCGTTGTAGATGAAACTTCAAATTTTTAAGCATCTCCTCCTTATCAGTAAGGAACTGATCCACAGCAGCCACAAGAGAATCTTTAGGGAAATATGGAATATGTAATGGAGGAGGGACCCCATATAGAGCTTCATACGAAGTAGTGCGTATCGCCGTGTGATAATTTGTGTTAAACCACCATTCTGCGAGGGACAACCATTCATTCCATCTCTTGGGGTTATCACCAGACATGCACCGAAGATAGGTAGCCAGACATCTATTAACCACCTCTGTTTGCCCATCAGTTTGAGGGTGGTACGAGGTAGAGTAATGTAGTTCCACTCCTTGTAGCGAGAATAATTCTTTCCAAAATTGGTTTAAGAATACAGACCCCCTGTCGCTGACAATGGTGGTAGGCATACCGTGAAGCTTAAAGACATGATCGAGAAACAACTTAGCTGTTTGATGAGCAGTGTATGGGTGAGATAGACTCATGAAATGAGTGTACTTAGTGAGCCGGTCAACCACCACGAAGATAACATCCTTTCCTTGAGACTTGGGTAGACCTTCAAGGAAATCCATACTGATGTCAGAAAATATGGTGTGAGGAATGGGTAGGGGCTGTAGGAGGCCTGGGTATGCCACCGATTCAGTCTTGTTACGCTGGCATATTTCACATTCGCGCACATATTGCCTGACCATCTTTTGTAATCCCTTCCAATAAAATAAGCTGCTGACCTTCCTGAGAGTTACGGTCATGCCAGAGTGACCGCCCACTGCTAAATCATGGAAGTAGGAGATTAGCTGCTTCTGTAGAGGAGGAACATTACCCACGACCAATCTCCCTTTTCTTGTCAAGGACCCATTTTTCCAACAAAAATTCGGGTGAGATGCAGGATTAGTTTTAATATCAGAAATGAGCTGCTGAATTGTAGGATCATAATGCCAGCTATTGTGCACTTGCTCTAAAGCATCAGTGGAATAGGTAGAAACAGCCATCTGGTTGAATTCTGCGCTGTGCATGCGTGAGAGAGAATCCGCTGCCACATTATCCTTGCATTGTTTATAAATGATTTCATAATCGAGTCCCAGGAGCTTAGCGACCCAAGTATGCTGACTGCTTGTGGTGACCCGCTGATCTAAGAGATACTTCAAGCTGTGATGATCAGTTTTAATCTTGAAGTGCCTATCCTGTAAATAATGTTTCCAAGCCGCAACTACCTGTAAAATAGCCAGCATCTCTCGTTCGTAAGCTGATAGAGCTTGATGCTTAAGCGATAATGCCTTGCTAATATAGGCGATGGGATGACCTTGTTGAGTAAGGACAGCACCAATTCCCAAGCCACTGGCGTCAGCTTCTATGGTGAATTCCTTGGACAAATCTGGTAGAGCAAGCACAGGGGCAGTGACCATTGCGTGTTTGAGTTTGTTAAAGTCATCTGTTGCTGTGGGAGTCCATATAAATGCATCTTTTTGTAATAGGGCTGTTAGTGGTTTGCTAATGCTGCCATAGTTCTTAACAAACCGCCGATAGTAGCCTGTGAGTCCAAGGAACCCGCGGAGTTGTCGAATAGTAGTGGGAATAGGCCAGTTGAGAACAACCTCTATCTTTTTGGGGTCTGTGGAGACGCCTACACTGGAAATGAAATGCCCCAAGTATTCGACTCTGTCACCCCCAAACTCGCACTTGGATTGCTTAGCAAACAACCTGTTATGCCTTAAAAGCTCCAGCACCATTTGTAAATGTTGAACATGATCATCACAAGTACGACTATAAACCAAAATATCATCAAAGAAAACCAAGACAAACTTCCTAAGATAGGATTTGAAGACAGTATTCATGAGACTTTGGAAGGTGGCAGGGGCATTAGTGAGCCCAAATGGCATAACAAGAAATTCGAAGTGACCATGATGGGTTTTAAAAGCAGTTTTGTGAACATCCAGTGGGGACATCCTAATTTGATGGTAACCCGATCGAAGGTCTATTTTAGAATAGATACTAGACCCATATAACTCTTCTAACAATTCATCTACCAATGGAATGGGAAACCTATCCTTTACGGTAATGTTGTTTAGTGCCCTATAGTCAACACAAAACCTCCAAGAGTTATCTTTTTTTTTAACTAAAACAACAGGCGAAGCAAAGGAACTTGCACTAGGTTGTATTATACCTGCTTGTAACATTTCGTCTACCAATTTTTCCATGACATCTTTCTGGATTCCTGAATACCTGTATGGCCTTTTGTTCACAGGTTGTGCGCCAGGAAGCAGGGGAATTTTGTGATCATGCCCGCGGAAAGGAGGGAGCTCTTTTGGAGTCTCAAACACGTCAGAAAATGTTGCCAAGACCTGCTGAATTTGAGCCTTAGTGTGGCTGTCAGATGCAGATCGTATTGCCTCCAGTGAATTCAAAGTAACCTTCTCCTGGTTCTCCTCTTTTGCTTGTAGGCTGCATAATTGGAATTGAGATATCTTGGAAGGATTTTGTAGTAGTTTAGACAGTTGCTCCCGATTGATACATTTAACTGGTGGTGTTCTAGTGCCGTGTAGGAGCACTTGCTGATCCTGCCACACGAAAGCCATCCATAACTCCTTATAGTTAGAAACTATGTCTCCCAAGGCAGAGAGCCATTGCACCCCTAGAACCATATCTCCATTGCCCAGTTCCAGAATCAATACATCAGCCATAAAATTGACTCCTTGCATTCTCCATTGGAAGCCTTTGCAAACTGCCCTACAAGCCATGCACTCCCCATTCGTAGCCTCTACCATCATAGACTTGATGGGAGTTAAAATACAGCCTAATCTCTTAGCAGCGCTAGAACTAAGAAAATTATGGGTGCTTCTGGAATCAATAAGCACTTGCATTGTTTTCACCCCCACACTTCCTGTTACTTTCATCGTCTGATATCCAGTAGTACCTAGGATGGCATGAAGAGAGATCTGAGGCGTGGCATCTTCCCCTGGAATTTCTCCCATCTGACCCACATCATGGGATTCATCACTGGAATCATCATCTACATCTTCGGTGATAGTAATCGAATAAATCTTTTTACTCTTACATTGATGTCCGGGAGTGAATTTTTCAGGGCACCAAAAACAAAGATTTTGAGCCCTTCGTGCATCCAAATCAGAACTTCTGAAATTTCTTCCAGGGGTGGTGGGTGTGGTGTTTTTGTTTCGTAAGTGGTTAGGAGGTTTAGGATTGGAGGAATGGCCTGAAAAAAATGTTTTAGTGGTCGTGGGAGGGTATGCCTTAGGGTTGTAGGGTGGTTTAATTGATTCAAGCTCAGGTTCATTGTCTCTGGGTATCTCATAGGCATGGGTCAGAGATTGCGGCTTCATAATCTTCAGCAATTTTCTAGTTTCACCCTTTAAGCCAGTGATAAACATAGTGAGTGCTTGTGCTTCACTCAAATCCACAAGGTTCCAATACATATCAAATTCAGCGATATAAGACTCCAAATCACTGGTTTGAGTCAGATTTTTCAGGGCAGCCAATGGGTGTTAGCCTGCAAATCTCTTACAAACAGCAGTGATGTATTCATCCCAAGTGATATTATGTAACCCCACTGTTTTCGTATAAGCTTGATGCCAATAGAGTGTTGGTTTCTCCATGTGATAGGCTGCATATTTAATTTTCTCAGTATCACTGAGGGGTTTCATATCAAAAAATTGATTAGCCTTATAGATCCAGTCTTTCACATCAGACCCATTGAACGATGGGAAGGATTTTTTTTGGTTTCTTAAGTTTGTCAAAATGGGTATTCATATATTAAGTTGGGTTACTGAAATGGGTCGTTTGCTGTGTGCCGGGAAAAGTTTGCTAGGTTGGTTGATATAAGTTTGGGTTGGTATGATAAGATGTATGAGCTGTATGATGCGAACCAACAGATGGTTATGGTAGTTGGGTGGGTCTTGGTGGAGTTGGAAGGAGAGGCTCTATAGTGAGATTTTGAGTTGGAGAGGAGTTGTTATGAGTGAGTGGAGGGTTAGTTTCGCCACTAGCATTGGCAGAGGTCTGTGAAAGTTGATGGGCAAGGGTGTGTTGAATTTTCACTATCATCTTTTTCTCGGAGAGATCGTTAGCTTGTTTGGCTGTTGCTTCCTACCAAGCGGCTTTGTTCTGCTGCAACTCTGAGGAGATAACAGTAAACCGTTCTTGGGTCTCCTGTGATAAGGAGGAAAATGACTCATCTAGGCTCTTAACATCCGCAGATCGAGTTTCTACCATTGTCACAGGTGTAGGAGGAGCGACCGCTCTGATACCACTTGATGCAAGTGCAAGAGGGATTAACCCGATTTGGATTGATTGGGTAGGGAGCTCAATGTTGCTGAGCTAATGAGAGTGACCTAGAAGGAGAGATAGAGGAGAGGAAGAAGAAGAACAGAGAGAAAGGAGAGAATCGATTCTGTTATTCATCATAATTCTCAACAGGTACTGTCAATTGCCTATAACAATACTAATCCGTCATGCTCGGATCATGTCTCAAAAGTAATCTAGCCTACACACGTGTTCTTTGCTAACTAACCTTACTGCCTGGTCATCATAGTAAGGCTATTACTACTGGACTAGCTAACAACACTATCTACTTATTATTAGGCCTATATTAGTGAAGCCCGATATTAACTATTATAGCCCATCACGTATAAAATCTTCCCTGACTCTTTTTCTTTCCAGGTGAGATCTCCAGGTCCTTCGCCGTTGCTTGCAACAATGACACCTCTGGTACTGTTGGAACAGGAGTTGTTCATAGTCTAGAAGAAGGTATTTTGTGTTGGACCCCGAACTTTTCGTAGAAGATTAGAACTATTGAATGAAAAATTTTGGTGATTAGTCACGAGTCAAGAACAAATGAATGAAAGTTTTTGAATCAAGAAATGATAGACATGAGTAAAGTAGGGAATAATAAGAGTGGATAGATTCACAATTTGTTAGGGTGTTTTCGGTTGATAAGAGATTTTTGGAATAGAAAGAATTAAGGTGAAAGTGATAAGGGAAATGAAAGCAAAAATGAAGATGAATATGTATATATGTGTATGTTCTGTTATTCATGTTCATGATTATTCATGGATCTGATTTTCATTATGGATAATGTTGATTTGAAATGGAGTTGAGAATGAAGAGTTTATAGAGTAGAAAAAGGGTGATCTTGGTATGAGTTATGTTAAGAGAAGATTTTGAAAGAAATTGGTAGATGAACTGGAAAATGTTCACTAAGTATGGTTCAGTATCTTAGCCACAACGTTTTCTTTAGTTGTCCAAACGAGATGATTCTTAATTTGGATTAAACTAGAGATATATGGCTACATTTCGTATGAAGACATCGAATTTC
>JANPWT010000001.1:7814341-7829230 GCA_024678245.1 Erythroxylum densum
GGATTAACCATATCCCTATCCAGCTTCTTCTTTAGAAATCAATCAAAAGATTGCTTGTTAGGCTAAATGAAAAAGTGTCATTGGGAATTTAAGTCAACCACTCCCAGATTTTCCACGTAATCTTTAAAATCATAAAGAAATTTTAGGGAGAAATGACCTTTAGATTATGCTATGTATAAGGTGGAGTTGAAGTATCCACAAATGAATTGTGGACCAACCACTCAGCCTTGAAAACATAGCAAACTCTCCTATAACTCTTTCCTTTGGAATGCACAGTTTGTGCCATATAATACAGAGGAATAAAGAGTAATGCTTTCCTTAATCAATTTCCATTTTATATGGATAACTTGTGCATAAGCTTTGGTGTGATCTACATCATCAAATGCAAGATAATATATAATTATTGTTCTACCTACAAAATGAAATAGGTTGTTAGTGAACACTCTCCATTTATAACCTAAAATTATGAGATTTTCTTATCAAATTTTAGTTTCCAAAATAGCAAAAATACATAGATTCATATTGTAGACAAAATCCCTTAAAGCCATGAGCTTTTTAGGGTAATTTAAGCCCCTAATATTCCATATGAAGTAGATTATTTATTTAGAAGCTTATCCTTGGAGTTTTTGTCTTTACTACTCCTAGTAGCCTTTTTTCTTATAACATTCTAAACTCACCCGTTAGATTCATTACTTGAAACATTACTAATAGTGTGAATAGGAGACTGAGAGAGTATTTTTGTTTCACTTTTATATAAGATATCCTACAAGATACTAGTCTCCTTAATAGTCCTTGCATCATTCTCTTCAATCTTTCTTATCTGGGGAAGATCACATGAATGGAAGTTTTGGGATGGACCCAGATTTTTTGATGGCACATCACCAATTCCCTAGGGCATACCAATATTTCCAAAAGTACTTACAGGGCTAGATTTAGCCTCCATCCCTTTTCCTCATCAACACCTATTAATTCAAAACAGTCTCCTTTTTTAAAGGTTTTCCTCTTAAGTTTCTAGACCTTTCCTTGTAGCTTTAAAGAGGGCTTTTAATGATAGTAAATAGATACATAATCTTCATGAAGTTCCTATTATACCTTAACCTCATTGAAGGTATTTGATCTGGTAGCTCCTTTGAGATGCCTATATTGACAAAAAGTCGAGCATATCCAATTCTCTTTATTTTAGTAGTACTCTCATCTATATATATAGTTTTTCTAAAAAAAGTAACAATTAGGCTTAACCCTTTTGTTGTCTAGTGTTTCACTAGAACCTTACATAAATTGACCTATAATGGAATTGTTTGAAAGCTAATTAAATTTGTTTATAATCCAGGTTCCCAGAGTTGAAGAAAAAGACGAACGTTCATTATGTGCCAGAGACCTTCTTCCATTACATTGAGAATATGAGTTTTGGATACAAAGGTTCTTGGAGGTCCAACATTTGGAACTCTGAGATGCCAGCTTTAAAACACATGTCAAACACAGGGTAGGGTAGGCTAGTTCAAATTCAGTACCACCTCAGTAGTAAGTTAAAGACTTAACCACTAACGAGATTAAGGATGAGGAAGCAACATGATGGGAGAAGGTGTTTAACGTGGTTTTAGACAACAATAAACTGTCAAAGGAGATGGCAAAAGAACAACGACGGCAGCACTGAGACATCAAAAGGATCTATAAATACTTTGTTGCTCAAGGCATTCTGATCCCTTCTCTAACACCATCACCACCTCAATCACTGTGACAGGTTTCATGCTCTAACTCTTCTTTTTCTTTTTCTTTTTGTTTTTCTTCTCAATTTTAAGTTTCCTTTATGTGTTGTTGTTTCTCCTCACATTAAGGACAATGTGTTGTCCAAGTATAAGGAGGGTTGCATTGTTATTGTCATCATGAGTGTGAATTTTTCATGTCATATTGTTAGTTTTTGCTTAGGTTGACATGGTGTGTAGCATAAGTGTGAATTGTGTCAATGGCTATAACTTGATGAAAATAGTTTAGCTTTGAACATATTCATTGAAGTTGTGAAGACATTTTAGCTTGTGAAATTAGTGTTCTTAGTATCTTTGGTTAAATATGCATGTTAATTAGAATATGACGTTAGTTCATTGACCCTCGGAAATTTGTTACATATATTTATAATTATAAGTCAATTAAATAAGTAACATCATTAATAATCTTTCATGATAACAATTAGCTAAAAAGAAATAAGGTAGGCTACGTGAATTGTGATAAAAAAATGTCTTAAGTAAATAACTATTATACTGTCCTTTGGGTTATGAATAAAGCTAATAGCCAGTTGAGAATAGCATATAGCTAAGTAATCGGGGACATTCACGACAAAATATTTTTCTTCACGTCAAAAGGCTAGAATGGCATTACAACTAAGCTAATTAATAAAACATGGCCTAGTTAAGTAACTAAGAGACATTCAGGACAAAATGTTTGCCTTTGCCTAAAAAGACTAGGTTAACGTTATAAAAATGATGTTTCAAAAAATAAATCCTACCGATCTTTGAAAATAGCTAGTTTTTCATAAAAAGTTACTTAATGATAGTTGCAATTATGATTGAATACTAATTATCAATGTGTGTGTATAAGTGTTTTAGGTGAATGAATGTGTTGTATATTCAATCCAATGTGTTTAGCCATAAATTGCACAGGTTACTATGTTGGAACAACTTTAATGATTATTGTTTGAGGTCAAATTGGTTTCGTTAAGTTAGATGTCATTATATCATTAGTGCATATGCATTAATGTATGTGTTATTGTTTTATATTATGTTTTACTAGGTGTTCTAGTGTATTTATAAGGGTTGATTAGATGATTACTACATGTTTAGGCTTAGAATTATGTTAATGTGATTGTTTATTTACGTTTTTAAGTGTTGTGTGGTTTAGGGCATGAGTTTAGACCTTAATCTTGTGTTCTTGAGGTGTTTTTATGTTTTTTTTTAGTGAATGAACGCAGATAAATGAAGATTGAAGGAACTTGGAGCGTGCTTGGGCTAAAAGGCAAGGTCACGATCGTGCATGGAGTGTTATGGTCGAGATAGAAGACTCCTCCAAAGTGTCACAATCATGACATAAGGGTTTTGTCCTAGGTCAAGATTATGCATGGAGTGTAATGATTGTGGTAGAAGGTTTTTATGCTGTGACACAAGTTTTCCATATGTTTTGATGTTTGGAGGGCATTTTTGGGACAATGCAACCTGCGTAAGCCCTGAAGTTAAGCTTAAACCACTCATGTACTATAAATGAACATTAAGAGACCCAAAGAGAGGTAGCCACCATCTTACCAAATTGGGGAAAAAGCAAGGAAGATTAAGGAGGGAACAAGAAGATAAGCAACTGTCCAGCAACTTAAGACCAGTCCAACTCAAGTTTTTCTTCTTAACCTTGATGATGTTCTCATTTCATATCATGGTTTTTTCTTGACTTATTTTGTGACGTGAACACTTTTGATTTAAATACAATGTTTTGGGTGTTGTGATACTTGTGTTTGCTTATAATTTGACAATAAATTGAGAGAGTGAGTCGAAAGTAATTTGATTAGGTTGGGTAATGAGATTTAATGACCTAATAAGTCACGCAAATATCAAATTGATAATCATACGAAAAGAGATTTTGTGTGAAAACTTAATTATCTAATAGATTGCTTAAAAACTAGTTGAAAATGTTAGGTTGTTTTTGTTAATCAAGAGATTGCAAATATGGAATTTTGTTATCAATTAGGGATAATTAATTGGGGTTAAATGATTAGGTCTTTAGAGAGAATAATCAAACCTTCAAAAATCTATGATCGACACTAAATTGAATCAAAAGTAGTTAAAAGAAGCAAAATAATGATAGAACGAATCTTAAACTTTCATTCTTGATCATTCTTGTTTACTGTGGTAGCTCATTTATTAAGTACTCAATTTAATTTGATAATGTTAATTTTTCTGAATTTATTTTCACTCAACACAGATTTGATTACTTAATTTTTTGATTATTTTTATTTTCATTCAAGTCATTTGTTACAACCTTAAACAAAGTCAAGTTCATTTAGTTTTAGCTAATTCCTTGTGGGATCGATGCCTCAATTACTACAAGTTTACGATTTGTATACTTGAAGATAATGAGGGTTTTACATTAGGTAAAACTTGCTCAACAATTACAATTATATTATTATCTATTTCAATTGGGATTACTTGATTAGATCACGAACGATGGTAATAAAATCTTAGGATATCTAGGATCAAGAATAATTGGATAAACAATAATAAAGGAAGACAAGACAAGGATAGGATAATTTATAAGTTTCCAGCTTTAATAAACTTTATTTTTGTTAGTAGTTCAATTATTTACTTGCCTCATTTTATTAGTAATTTAAAATTTAGTAATTATTTTAATTCAATCAACCTTTTAGTATCTTAAATGAAGTTTTATTCAAGTTGTTAGGTTTCTAATTAACTTGTTGATAAGTTTTATTAAAAAAAACTTTCAATCAAGTATACAGATCGTAACTTGTAGTAAAAAAGATATCGTTCCCATGAGGATTAATTAGACACTAACAATTTGAATAAAACTTTATCTAAGCTACTAAATATTGATTTAAATAAAAATAAATTACTAAAATTGAAATAACTAATAAAACAAAACAATTGAATAATTGAACTGCCAATAAGAATGAATATGATCAAAGCTGAAAACTTAAGAATTATTCTATCTTTGTTTTGTCTCCTCTTATTTAGGAATTATTCTATCCTTGTTTTGTCTCCTCTTATTCTTATTAATCTAATTATGCTTGATCCTAGATATCCTAAGAATTTGATCACTCTCTCTCAAGATCTAATCAAGAATCCCAATTGAAATCGATAATAACATAATTGTAACATCTTAATTCACAAAACTACTCCTAACTATTCAATTGGATTTAAAGCAATCCTAAGGATAATTAATTGACAATTAAGATCTCTCTTTAATTGTTAATTAATCTGATAATTTTAGGTCTATTAAGCTACCAACTCTCGTTACGCACCTTAGCAGAAATAACTTAATTCATTCTCTCTATTTATACCTAGTATAAACATATCAATTATAATTAAGCAGTCATAGATGTATTGAATTCAACAAGAATAAAATTCAACAAAATAGATCCCTAATATGAATTTAGAAGCTCATAATTCATGTTTAACATCATAATAATTCAAATAAACATCCAAGAAAATGAAATAACTAAAGGAAAAAAGAAAGAAAAACTAGTTTGGAGTCTTGATCAGAAATTTGGAATTTTTGGAGCTTCACTTAATGTCTCCTCTTGATCTTCTTTTAATTTGGTGATTGTTGCCTTTGGTGTTTTTCTTGTCTTTATATAGTTCTTGAGGCTTCTAGGATTGTTTCTAGAATTTTCTCACTTAATTTGGTTCACCTACGCCCTGAGGTTGAAGATCTTTTTTTATTTCTCCTTGTAAATGCGGTACAAAATTACTTAAGAACCTTCATAAGCTTTCTTTGAAGATTCCCTGCAAGGATTTGATCACATTACAAATTGCATATTGAGCATAGTACTGAGAAGCATATGAAGTTATAAAACAACGGTCTCATTGAAGAATAGGTCGTCTATGAGAGACTATATTCTCTTTAGAATCACCTTAGGTGGTTGTATGAATAAAGTTTTTTTGTGTAATAACCCTATCATCTAGTTGAAAAATTTTATCCCTCGATCCTATTTATTGATCCAAGTCTGGTCATCATAAGAAAATAAAATAAAACGAAATGGAGCTCAAGTATGTAATATAAAACTCATATGAAAGTCATTTGCAGGTACATCTCTAAAAATTTTGTCCATTCACCTTTTCCATCCTCTATACGTACATTATAGAAATTCTTCTTCAGGAGCTTGCTCACATTTGCTATTATGGTCACTATCCTATAACATAGGCATGGGTTCATTAGCTAGACCTGAGCCAAGGTAAGCTTGACTCCCACCGTCACTCATTGAACAAGTAAGCCCATTTTTCTTGAAGACCATCTTCTTTTTTTTATCATATTCGATGTCAGTTTGATATAAACTCTCTACATGTAAGAATACAAATTTGAAATAAAAAATGCCAAGAAGTTTAAAACATATTAGCAATGGAACTAAATACCATTATTATATATTCTCTATTCTTTTATTTGTTTTCCAAATGCAAGAGAATAGGTAACTAAACACCCAATGAACACGTAGATTTATGAATTAGTTAATTCTCCATGTTAAATGACCGAGTCTATACAGAAGCTTTACCACGTAACTGTACCCTGCCAACGCTAAAATGTCCGGCGTCTTTATCCGGCAAAATATTTTTTCACCATTCTCCTCCAAGGCAACATAAAATAGCCTAAGTGGGGGGGTAGAGGAAAATGCGAAGAAGAAACGAATACAATTATTCTATACAACTTTTGCGAAATGGCGATGTACAAAGAAAAAGTACAAACTCAGGCTTATTCAATCCTCTACCCGTTGAATTTCACCCATCATGATGCGATTGCTAGTAACCTTAAAACCAAGGAGAGCAGGATCAATTTGCCTCCCTTTCTTTCCTTTCTTTTTACTGCTTCGAGCTCCTTGTGCCCCATCTGATGACTCTGAAAGTCCAGCCGAATAAACTTCAGGTGCTGCACTCTTCTTAGTATTACTTTTCAGCATGTCAATAAATGATGGCTCTGATACATCAGCATCACTACAAGATGACGTCCGTCGAAAACGCACCTCTCTTTTGCTGTCATTAGCTTGGTTTATGGGGTTCCCAGCTGAGGAGACGAATACTATTACTCAGTAAATAGCAATAACCCAAGACAAAAGCACTCAGCAGTCGGGCTTCCAAATTGATTATGTGACCCCTTAACTACGGCAGTCATGCCAGCTGCTGAGACCACATATGTCAAGATCAAATTCACAAGGAGAGCAATTAAAAATTACCATCAGTACTGTTCAAAGAAGTTTTCCCCCTTGATGTTGTATCCGAGACTAGCTCAGCTAACCCTTCTTGGGATGATGAGGCACGAGAAACAGGTGGACGCCTCGGTAAAATATTCTCTTGCACTTTCAGGGCCACCCTACTAAGAGAAGTATTAAAATTCATAATGACGAGAAAAATAACCTAAAGCTTAAAGAAAGGCTAGTAATGCAACCATACAATCATTCACAGTAAACTAGAAGCTTGTAAGCAAACTCTTTTTAGGATAACGTCTAGATGTTAGCTTGCCTTCGTCAGAAGAAAGAAAGATTTCAAAAAGGGTCCATAATAGCTTTCTGGGAATATTATTATTTTTCTGTTTCAACTCAGCATAATGTCATTTCACCAAAGAATTAAAATAGTCGTAATTCAAAAAGCAGTCGATGACATTAAAGACATCACAAGGTACAATTAGTAATGTCTAGGTAGCATAGGTTGATATTTCACACACAATTTACGGCAAGGGTATCAACTAACATCCATCTATTGTGTCTCTGAACTACAGATGCATGCAGTAAAATGAGTCTTCAAGAATTATTAGGAATTCACTACCAACCACCTAGCTATAGCTTTGAGTGAATATAACAAGTTATTGCAATCAGTAGCAACTCCATTAGATAATGGAAAACTTACTGATTTATGGAAATATCTTCAGCTGAAGAATTTTGTACTACCTTGTCATTGTAAAAGCCTGTAACGTCACCTGGCAGAATATTTAGAACATCAAACAAACAAAAATAAATGAATAAAATTCCACTGGAAATCAATGTACACTTACCAGCAATACCATGAGAAGCCTGCCGGCTAATTGCGTTAACAGGAAGCTCTCCATGATCTCTAGAAGCCAGCCTTACTTTCTCGGCTATGCCATCATGAATCTCAGAAACTGAGTTGTTCGTCAAACCCAGATTTTTGGATCCATGCCTCCTTCCTTCCACCACTAAGTAATCCTGGTTGATTAACAGCTTATTACTAACATTGGAATCTGTTAAAACCACCTGAGCAGTACCACCAACTCCAGACACAAAAGAATGTCCTTCGGGTTTCACTCTAGAATCAGATCTAAATGGAAAACTTTGCTTTGCTTTCTATAAAATTTACCTGCTCATCAGCTGTACCGAGATCTGCAGGTTCAGACATGTTAGAACCATAAGAACCCACAGAAAATGAGTTGTTTAGGGTAGTTCCTTGGCCTGGAATAGGACTGAAGGGGTGATCTAAAGAACTTGATCCAGAATAAAGGCCACATGGAACCCTTCTCTCGAAAGATATTCCATCATTAACCTGCAGTAAATCAGCAGATTGATGGCCTGATTTCTGATGGAGTAATTCCATTAACAATCGCCTTGACTTATCATTTGACCCATCCGACATCCATGAACTTTGATCTTCAGAAGCTACTTTAACTTCTGATTCCCTTTTTGGCTGCTCAGAATTGACGTTAAATTGCTGAAATCGAGATTCCATCCAATCATTTGTTACCTTCCCATTGCTTTCTGACCAGTGGCCATCAATTGCTTCCAAATTAGAAGCATGGAATTGATTTGGAACCATAGGATGATAACTGTGCGATGGTATGCCAGTAGAAAATGCGACAACTTGACCAGAAGATTGCATCTGTGTGTTCAACTCATGAATATTTAAACCATGAGCATGAACCATAGCATTCACTGCATCCATATTCATCCCCGATGCACCAGCAGGTAAGGACAGAGACCGATCGAATGGCAATGCAGCAGGCTCAAACAGCTCTTGCTGATGCCTGTCTTGAGACGAAAGAGTCCTCTGTAGTTGAGCCAACTGGTCATCATGGGATTGCAACTGCAGTTGTTGAAAAAAATCTAGTGGGCTAATCCCTGAAGTGTGAGCTCTATGGTTACTAGCAATATTCCCCAGGAAATTATCATTTTCATTGATAGGCCAGACAGGATCAATCCGTCTTTCTTCTTCCATATTTCTTCGTTGTCTCAATGCCATCGACAACTGTCTTGCATGTAGCTGCTCTTGTAGAATCTTATGCTCTAAAGATTGTACTTGTCCATGATGTCCACGAGATAATAGTTCAAATAAATCTCTTTGCTGCTCTCGCTGTGGCACTAGACCAAATTTTGATTGAGCGAGCTGCTCTACCTGTGGAATAAAATGCCTTACAGGATGATGGGAGCGCTGATGTATCTCCTGCAAGAGTTGCTGCTCTAATAAAACCTGATCAAGACCACTGTTTGCTCTAATAGGATCAATATGTGAGTGCGGAAGGCCAGGATCAGGAATCTGGGCATGCATCAACTGTTCAAAAAGCGCATATCTTACTTGAGATTGTTGTTGCTCCTCTAAAAGCTTTTGCTGATTAAAGTATTGCTGCTGCTGCAATTGATGCTGTTGCTGCAACTGAAGCTGCTGCTGCTGCTGCTGTTGCCTCCTTAGTGCCAAAAGATGTTCCAGATCGCTAGCAGTATGGTTGGCAAGCTGTTGATGGCGAATTGGATTCTGACTTGGAACATTTTCAAGAAATGATTCATTCATGCGTGAGTGAGATGACAGCATATTTCTCTGTTGCAGCTGTTGCTGCTGCTGAAATTGTAGGGACATGAGCTGCTCTGTTAGATCAAAATTATTAGGCTCTTGCTCGTTAAGTGACAAACGACATGCAGCAAAGGCATCTTGAATTGAGTCAGATGCAGGAAGTGTCTCTGGTCTAAAAACATCTGTCCGCTTTTCAACAGCAGAAGCTGTATCATTTAAAGCACCGTAGGAGACTGCTCTTCCCACATTGACAGGAACATCTGATGTCTCACTAGGTCTAGTATGAGAACCTTCAAGCTCTGACCAGAGCAAGCCAAAAGGATGCAACTTAGTATCTTTCTGATATGGCAGACCTGATTCAACCAATTCATTTGGGAGAAGAGTTTGAGTATTAGCAGTTGCCAAGAGATCATGTATGTTCCCAGCTGATTTCACATTTGGATAACTAATACTACTAGGTCTCCCTGGAAAGACAATTTCTGTAAAAATAATCAGGCATCAAAAAAAGTAGATGTTAGGACAAATGCTTTCTGGTAATATAAGATTCACAAATGAAGGGCATAACAAACAAAAAGGACCTTCATCTTGGGCAACAAAGTCAAGTAAGCTTTGACAATCAGTTTGTGGCAGCTTCAATGAAGCTTCAGGCTTAGATATCCTTGATAGTGCAGGCTGCTGAGATGCAAGGCTGTCGAGATCTGAAAATGACTGGGACAAACCAATTGATGCAGATGAATTAGTGCTCTCAAGTATAGGTACGCTGGGGTCTGACTTCACTGAAGGAACAGACTTTTCCACCTCTTTGCTGAAAGTTTCTCCTCTCAGTTTTAGATGTGGCATGACATCACCCAAATTATGGAAAGATGTTCCTTCTGGAGCATCCGCTAGGCGTACTGGCAACTCTGTCCCAAAGTAACCTTCTTCAAACCACAAGATGATGTCAGCCCCAAGAAATGGTCCCTGAGTGTTACCACTGGGATCAATGTAGAAGAAATATAAATCCTCAGGAGCAGCAACCCCGTCGAGATCTTTTAACTCATTGTCAGTCCCTAAGTGAGAATGAGTGTCAATCTGAGTATGTTCTGAAGAGGTTAAACCAAATAGAGTGCTTGAATCATCAGGGAGCTTAGACTTGACATCCAATGAGGTACCAGGCTCAGTACATTCAGTAAAAGTAGACTCGAGCATTTGCCAACTTTCAACAACATCAACATGAGGAGTAGCAACTTGTTTGGCACGGTAGACACCATCAGTTTGTAACATTTTTGCAGTCAATATATTAGCATTTTCACTTTCCCCTCTGTAATCAACTTCTTTCTCTGCATTAACAAATGCATTCATCAGATTTATTAGTTCATTTATGAACTATTGATATACTTAGCAAAAGCACAATAGTCCTCACCATTTAAAGCATTGGCGTTTGAACCATGACTCCATGAGGAATCACTTTGTGGCACTTCCTCATCTGCCAGTTCATGAAAGGTATCAGCAGTCTCTTCAGCTATACCCTGTTTTCCCTCAGTGACTTCATCCTCACCAACACCTAGACGTAGATAAGGAACATCATGAGAAAGAATACTATCACATGCACAAATGTTGAAAGTCTTAATCGCAAACTACCTGATATGTTTTCACTTGACCTGCCCTTTTTGGATGCATTGTATACAATGCCACTACTTGTGAGTTTTCCCTTCCATATGTCAGTAAGAATGGCCTATTCGCATCTCAGGCCAAACCAATTCAACAGAGTTAGGGGGAAAAAAACAAATAAAAATCATTTTGTGAATTAGAAATTGTGGGAGCACAATTGCTTACCTCCTCTTCAGTGGCAGGAGTAACAAAAGCCAAAGGTTCAACAAAGCCGAGTTGAGTTATAGGTGGACATTCATACATCTTCTCTGGCATAATACCACAATATGGATCAAGCTTATGGGAACGATAAATGTCAAGGAGCTTACCCCTCGGGTAGCAGAAAGTGTCAGTTGGGAGATTTAGTTTCCCAATAGAACTTCCATTTTTGTATGGGTGAGCAGCACTACTAATTGTTGCTGAGGAAGCTCTACCAACGGCATTTGACCTCCCACGTCCAAGTGTAAACCCCAAATTTGAACCTTCTGTCCGTCCTCTCTCAAGACCAAATCCAGGAGCAGCACGGTAAGAACTGGAACCAGAAGAATGAATCTCCATCCTATGTCGTGGCCTCCATTTGTCACGAGAATCAGAATCACGCTCAGAGGTAAGACGATTGCTACCAGTGGAAGGGTGATTTTCATTTTGAGTATCATCCTTTTCTTTTTCTGCATCTGCCCTTTTCTCAATTCGTGATTCCTTATCTTTTTCCTCAGGACCCCACCTAGAAGACCATTTGCTATCACGACGTGTTTCATGCGCAGAGTTCCTATTACTACCATCATGCCACCGATCAGATGATGCCAAAACTCTATTTTCAATTGTATCTCTGATGGAAACACTCTCAGTACGACGATCTGTCTTCCTGCGATCTCTTCTACCACCAAGTAGACCAGTTTCTCTTTCCTCTTCACGCCAGCGGCGACTACCTTCACTCTCAGAAGCAATCCTCCGCCAATCCTTCTTATCCTCAGATCCATCCAAGCGCCAGGCCTCCTTCTGGCTAGGATCACCAGAATTTCCAAGACAAACAGAACTTGGACCACGCATGTCCTGTGATTATGAAAGCATAGCAATGATTACCCTGGATAAGAAAAATTCAAATCCCCCAGCTTGCTGCTATTTGCTGGAATCTGGGGTAGGAAAAAATAGGGGTTGATACATCCTATAAAGCTAGTATCACAAGATGCTAGAGTTATTTGCACACATAATGAGGATTAGCAAAGAATTGAGCTCTTTTGGAGTTTATAAGTTCAAGTATTAGCCACACAATTCTACTGGTGCCAACAGATTAGCAGTAGAAATCTTGATCATTCAGTTATTTGAATGAATAGTGCCCTAATAAAAGAGAAAGCTTGTGTAAGACCTATGGAAAAGCACAATATAGGTTAGTGTTAGCCTTCCTGTCATCAAGTTCATATACTTTTTCATCGCAAAAGCTACAGTTGTATACCTCCACAACCTTAAACACTAATTCTTAATATACTCCCCACATGGTAAAATATAAGATGAGACCGGTTTTAAGCACAAGAGAAAATACAGAATAAAGAGGACGAAAACCTTAGCTTGTTATAAGCCCAAAGGCAAGTCAGTCCTCAATTAGTAAGGCTGAGAATTCGGTAATATATTATGTTTTGCACCAGAAGGGAAGAGCACACAGAAAACTATAGCAATATTGTGTACAGCTAGAAATTACCAGCTTCGTCTCACTTGGTTTCGTGTAAAGCCACTGAGGAGACAAAGGTATACTGTTTTCTAATTGATCTGTCAAATTGATCAAACAGCAGTGTTACTAATTTTTTGGGGGAAAAAAAGGATATGGAAGTGTTTCACTATGCAACAGATTTTGACAAAGAAGTAAATGATTGTTTTACCTTTCGAGTCCTCAGTTAATACCAGAGGGACCTTTTCCATCTCACTTCCTCCCGATGCTTCAACTAGTAAACATCAAACAAATTAAAAGACAACTCTGTTATGATTTGGATTTCAATTGAAAAAGAAAAAGAAAAGAATGAGGTAATCCCTACAGCAACTGACTCTATAACAAGTACAACAAACTGAAACGGGCTCATCGGTTAGCTTCACCACTAGGCATGACAACAAAGGAATGGAACCCATAATGAGGAATGAAATGCCACAGAGGTTCTCATTTGAAACAGCAGCAACATAATGATCGAAGACAACAAAAGGAATGAAGCAAGATAAGCCAATCCCAAACAACAAAATAGCAGATTTCTACTTGATATTGCGTCCGAGATTGGTGAGTTCCCATATAAAGTACCTTCATTGAATATAAGTATTTGAGTAGCTCAACCAAGTTGAGTACGTTTGCAGCAAGACTTTTAAAAGTTAAGCCACAAAAAGCTAAAGTATTACAACTGAGAAATGATAGAATTTGTCACTAAAAGTAACCTTTAGGAAGCTATATCATAAAAACCAATAGTAATAGCATTTTAAGCAAATCCACTATTGAGGAAAGAGGAAAAAACAAACAACGAAGTTCAGGACCAAAATAATTATAAAAAATAAGAAGATAAATGAACGTCTAACTCAAATTTTTTTTCTAAAAAGAAAGCTTGATTAAAACAAAAAATAAGAAGCAGCGCTCAGATCAATAAATCGAAGGAGAAGATGAGAAGTTGAGAAAATAAACAAAGGGAAAGAATCAGATTGGGGGAAGAGGGTACCTTTCGGGGGTGGGGCCCAGGAGTGATCGGAAGGTTTAGAGGAGAGCAAATCGTCGGGCAGATCGAGCTTGCTGTCGGCCATCGAAGGAGTTGAGAATCAGAAACGCAAGTGTGAAGATCGAACAAAACCCAGCACACAGAAACAGTGGGGATTTTTCCAAAAATTGGCAAGCACAATCGAGAGAATGTGAAGAAACTGGGAGGGGATTTGGAGAAGAAGTAGATACAGCGAGAGAAAGGGATTAGGTTTTTCTTTTGTTTTAGAGAGAGGGAATATGTGCTCTTATGAAGAGGGGGTAAATGGGTGAGACTGAGAGGAGCAGGAGGAGAGGAGGGTTTGGGTGGTGCTCAGAACGGGCGAATTCAACTATCCTCAACTCAGCATCAAATTATATCGTTGTATCTTTCGTTTTTCTCTTCTTGTTAATGTTTTTAGATTTCTGCTTCATTTGTTATTGTTTCCAGCTTCTCTATTTAAAGACGATTAATTAGGCCTGGTTTCTATTTTTAATTTTTTGTTTTTTAAATTGAGTATAAAATATTTTTTGTAAATTTTCCTCTTCTATTATTAGTTTTGGTTTATTCAAGTTTTCAAAATTTATAAAAATTATTAAAAATAGTTTTTATTTTTATAATTTGATTTACTATCAACTAAATTAAAATTATTTAATATATATAAATTTTTAATAAGAATTATGAATAATTTAATATTATATTATATTATATTAATTAAAATTAAATATTAGTAAGAATTATGTTAATTTTATTTAATAATTTTATTAAATAAAACAAATAAGCTTTAATTACCGTCTAGTAAGTGATCAGTTAATAAATTTTTAGATTCAAAATTTGATTAAATAGTTTGATTTTCAGTATTCATAAACTAATCACCCTTTTAAGGGAGAAATGAAACAAATATGCTTCATCGTAGAGAATATACTTACCTTGCGTAAGGCCTCAACGGCATTCTTTTCAGCTTTTTCCCGCCTCACTGTTTCTTCAAATGCTTCTCGCTTCCATTTTGCAGCATCTGCCATAGCTTGTTTAAGTAGATCATAAAGAGGATCCTCCAAACT
>JANPWT010000001.1:7884538-7901476 GCA_024678245.1 Erythroxylum densum
ATATACATATTCTTCATCAACTTACTACACAATTCAACTTCATTTTAGCTTTCATTCTACTTCTAACTTTCACCTTTATTCATCATACTTCAAAATATTTTATCCACCAGAAACACCAAAGCAAAACTTGAATCTATCCACATTTCTCATTTGCTACTTTACCCTTGCTTATCATTTCTTGGTTCAAGAATTTTCATTCATTTGCTCTTTACTCATGACTACTTGCCAAAATTTTTCCTTCAAATAGTTCTAACTTCTATGAAACATTCGGGGTCCAACACAATGAGCAAAAAAATAATCAGTACTACTAATTTACAATAGGCACAATGAATTTTAACATCCAGGTAACTTTTATGTTAGGAGTAAGTGCATCTTGCTTGGAATTTACACTCAAACCAGCTCAAAACTAGTTAATAATCACTTATGCTATCTGATATTTATCAGTTTCAAGACCTTTGCACCACCTTTTGTTTATTTCCGTCTATATTGAGTAGATGATAATAGTAAAGACTGTTTTAATAAGCATCCTATTTGGCTAACCCTACTTGGTGTAATCCATGGTCATCTGCAAAGTATTTCCCCACTTAAAAGTATAGCTATGGACTAGTAAATAGTGCATCATCTTTCTCCAAATGGCTTTATTAAAATTACAGCAAAAAAATAAGTGATTCAAACTCTATTCAGCTTGTTTACAAAGAACACACCCTAGATCATATTGCCCAAACCATCTATCTTTAGTTCTCATCCTATTCCTGGTTATCAACTAAGAAAAGATTGAAACTTTTGAGTTCAAAGTTTGCTTCCATATAATATCATACTAAGGAGTTGTTTTAGCATTAGGATTTATGATCCTATGGTAGGAACAATTAGAAAATGTACCTTTTGAGTTAGGCACCCAAACAATATTATCATTTCCATACATCTCAGGTATCTGCGGTAGATAGCCTACAAGCAAGGAGAAACCTTTTAAGTTGCCAAACCAATCCCTATTATGAAGAAGGGAAGATACTCTAGTATTTATGGCAATATTGTTCCTGAGTTGTACTAGGTCTGCTCTTTGAAAACGTGCACTATTAATGGTCTAGTTATCAAACAAAAACTAAATCTTAGTGCCATCTCCCAATTGATGCTTAATGTGAGGATACACTAGGTCTCTTAAGTTGAGTAGATAATTGAAAATCTAAGAAAATTCATATGAAGTACCAATTTGTCAGAAATCCTTCTCATTAAGATGATATACATTCACCCATTTGACCCATAATGCCTTCTTATCAGTAAATAATCTCCATATCCTCTTGTATAAGAGGACTTTCTACATTTGTGAAATGGGAATAATTCCCAACCCTCCTTGTTTCTTAGGTCTCATGATATGACTCCATTTAACATTTGCCTTTTTGCAATCATCTACCTTCCTAGACCACAGAAAAGCTTTCAATATCCTGTCAATTTCCTTAGTTACTCTTTTTGGTAGATCCATATGTGTATCCCAGTGAATATGCATACTATTTAAGACCGAATTGATGAGTGTTAATCTGGCTGTAATCTTCAAGAATATATTTTGCCATGCATAAATCATGTTCTTGATCTTCTCAATCAGAGGAACAAAATCTAAAAAGTTAGGTTTGGAAGTTTTTATTGGAACTCCCAAATGTTTGAATGGAGGGGAATGCAATGGGAAACCAAGATGATTAAGAATTTCCTCTTGGTATCTACCATTAAATATGTATAAGCTGCTTTTTTCCATATTCACCGTAAGCCTAGACCAATTTGTAAACATATGCAATATGTGTAGCAACATGCTTATAGAATGATCATCCATACTATAGAACATCATGAGCTCATTATCATAGATTAAGTGAGATAACTTGATATCTTTGTATTTATAGTGATAACCAAATCTGTCGTTGCACTCTACAAGTTTAGGGATCAGTTTGGAAAGTCCTTCCATAGCTAAGGTGAAAAGGTAAGGGGATAATGGATCCCCATGCCTTATCCCCCTAGCACTTCTAAAAGAGACAGATGGTATACCATTAATCAAGACACCAAAAGATGTAGTTTGAATGCATTCCATTATCCAATTCTGAAACTTCGTTGGTTAATTTTGGAACTAATACCATTTAAAATTACAGACATCCATATTAAGGTCATGTATTACTCCCTATATTTTCAACAATCACGTGTAATTGATAGGCCATAAATAATGAACAAGTTCTTTAATTAAGGAAGAAATTATGTTGTTCCAAGCATGTAACTCAATTAAAAATCATGTTCCTAGCATGCGATCTTAATCAACATTGACAAGTACACATATATTCTGGTTAACTCACTTAATGTAATATTCTTATAAAAACACAGTTTGTTATAAAATCGTATTCCAAACCATACTCATGATTTGTTTTCTAAAGGACATCTTGATTACATGACTTGCATTTTTTAAGCACTTAAATATACTCATTTAAGGAATCAAATTTACTCTGACTCTTGCATTTGTTTAAGTACTAAAAAAATACTCTATTAACCACTAAAATATAGTCCACAAGCTCTAGTTATGAATAATCATAGAGACAAACTAGTATTTCATGCCATGTATAGCACCTTACATCACCCAACAAGGATAGAAGATTACATACAACCGTATAACAACTTATATTAATGTATATTTTCATGAAAATTAGATAAATTATTTTCAGTTCATCAAATTAACCGATAATAGAAAAAACATAACCTTGGATCGTAATAATAAATGAATTATCAACCTTATGAAACATCTAAAGTAGTCGCCATTTCATAGTCAATCATCAATTTAATAAAATTATGAAAACTTTTCAACCATTCCCAAAGCCTATAAGGAGTGTATATTTACTAAAATTTTCATATATAATACAAATAGTACCTTTTTTACTTTAATTAGGTAAAATCTAGTATGAATTTCGTGTGATCAAACATCTTATTAAGTTAAGTAGCAAATACTTACATTTTATTTTATAACTAATACCATTGAAAATTACAAACATCCATATCAAGGTCATATATTACTCCTTATTTATTTTTAACATTCATATGCACTCACAGTAATGGAAGTATGATTGAAAGGCTAGATAGTGAATACGTTCTTTGGAAGAAATTATGCTATTACAAGCATGCAACTTAATTACAAATAGTGTTATTGGCATGGAATCTCAATCAACAATGATAGGTACACATTATCTACTCAGATCTTTTAATATAATATTCTTATGTGACATGGTTTACTATAAACTTGTATACCAAATCATGTTCATAATTTATTTTCTAGGGAACACTATTGTATACATGGCTTACATTTTTTAAGCACTTAAATATACCCCTCGAAGGACTCAAATATACTCCTACTTTTGTATTTTTTTAAGCACCCAAATATACTCCTTTAACCACTCAGATATACACAACTATGAGCTTTAGTTAGGAGTAAAGGTAGAGAAAATTATGTCTCATACCATGTACTTCATCTTACATCATCTAAAGAGGGTAGAAGATTACATACAACCATGCAATAACTTATAACAATGTATATGCTCATTAAACTAGATATATCATTTTTATTTCATCAAATAAACCAATAACAACAAAACAATACCTTGGACTGATAATAATGAATGAAATTTCAACCATATGAACCATTTAAATTAATAAAAATTAAAATTAATTAATCATCAGATAAAATTATGAATACTTCTAATCTATATCTGAAGTCCATAACGAAGGGAAAATTAAGTAAATGTGTCATATATAGTAAAAAAGTACCATATTTTGTCTTTAATTAGGTAAAATCTAGCATGAATTCCATGTAGTTGAGTCTTTTATTAAGTCAAGTAATAAATACTTACATTTGATTTTATAACTAATAACATTGAAAATTACAAGCATATATATCAAGGTCATATAGTACTCCTTATATTTTCAATCGTTAGATACACTTAGTGTAATGCAAGTAAGATTGAATGGATAAAATTAGTGAAAATTTTCTTTATTAATGAAGATATTATGTTATTATAAGCATGCAACTCAATTGCAAACCATGTCATGATAGAGACTCCTAGTTAACAATGATAGGTATATGCTCATTTGGTCAAGTCATTTAATGTGATGGTCTTATATGAACACGATTTGTAACACACTCATATGCCAATTGTATTTTCTAAAGAACACAATTGTGTACATGAATATATTGTTAACCATGTTTATTTAACAAGAACATGAGTTTAGGCTTCTTTCCATAAATATGGGTGGGTATATGTACTTAAGGAAAAGTTTGATGAATTTCTCTTCAATCATTTGCACTCTTTAACTCCAAACTCTTCCTACCAAGTTAATTTTTGAAAATGAGTAAGAAATCATTATGGTGAAAGTAAGTACATATAAAAATGTTTATAAATTGTGAAAAACGACTAATTATTTTATTTTAATGTTAATTGATGTAGTTTGAGCTATAAACTTCTTATTTTTTAATCATAATTTGCTTAATGTATTCAAATTCAGACTGACTGAGGATAGTTAGTTGGACAAGGAAAGTAAACTATATTAAACATACAGATTCTCTATTTTCTTATAATTCGAAATCAACAATTGCATTTATGTTATTTATAAAGATAATAAAGTCATATCCTTCTAATGCATAATAATAATACATTCAAACATTAATATCACTAACTTTCCTTCTCTCGTTTTAGAAAAAAGAAATAATAACTCAATAGTATACGATATTAATATTAAAAAACATAAGTGCATAATAAATCAAATAATTAAAATCAAATTTAAGTACCTAAAGAGATCCTTATTAAATCAAATTTGTATCAATTATGCATATCTCTCTCCTACTTGTGCAAAATATATCCTCGCTCATTGTTTTAGTGAATATGTCGGTCAATTAATGTAATGTATCATTGAATTCTAGCTTAATATCTTCATTTTACACATGATATCTAATATAATAATAGTTTATTTAGATATTAGTTCTTGAGTGTTAAATGAGGTTCTTTGTGAAGCAAATAGAACTAGTGCTATTACATCTAATTGGAATCTTTGCAATTTCTACATCACAATATACAAGTTGTTGTCTAAGTTATAGAAATTATGCACAATAACTACCAGCCACAAGTTCTATATCACAATATATTCAACTTTTGCATTAATAAGGCAACCAAATTTATTTCTTACAAAACCATCATACTATTGCATTATCTAGAAATTGACAAGTATCATATGTGCTTTTTCCATCTAAAAGAATACTATCATACTTCACATCTGAATAACCAATCAAATAAAAAATTATGGCTTTAGGATATCAAAATCTTAATTATTTGATACCATATAGGTATTTAAGTATATGATTATTGGCTTAAAGATGAGACTTTTTTGGATTTGATTGAAATCTAGTATGTAAACAAACTTGAATATAATATCGGGCAAACTTATCAATTGGCTTGCCCTCTTCAATCTTGTTTAACTTAGTATAAGACTCTTAGTTGTTCCTAATGACTTAGCTTGATCCATTTCAAAGTGTTTAACTTTTTTTCGTCCACTTAGACTTGATTGATAAAGATGCCCTTATTTATTTACTTGATTTGAACTCTAAGAAATAAGTTAGGCTCTGTTGTCAAGCTCATATCAAATTTTTTACTCATATACTTGGAAAATCTTGTAAGTGCTTTCATTAGTAGCACCAAAGATAACATTTGAAAATTCTCTAGTCAAAGTGATCGAGATTTGAAAAAGTAGTTTCTAAATATCAATTATAAATTAAATACTATTTTTAATAATAAATAAAGATTGAATTTTAACAAACTAAACATTAATTTCATACTTTATGCTTGATTGGAACGCTAGATAACAAAAGAATTAATTTAAATGTTATAGTTAAGCAAGTCACTTTAACATTCATAATATTTAAATAATCATGTTACAATGTTAGACATCAATTTTGATCAATGATATAAATTGTTCAATTGGATATTTAAAGATAAATTAAAATTATTTTGAATTTAACTAATTTATTTATAATTTTAACATATTAAACACCTAATTGGTCACATATATATATCAATTAAAGAGAAATAAATAAATTTAAAATAAGATAGATTTAGTTGTGGAGTTTTAAAAAAAGTAAGAAACAAATATGAGATTTTAAATTATTAAATTTGAATCTTAATTATATAACTAAAGTTAAACTTTAATTATGAGTTAGACTTTAATTTTAATTAGACTTGATAAATCCTATCTTTTACTAAAAGGGGGGAAAACACCAAATGAATTAATACTTTCTAGCTAACCCTGCTTAAAAGTTAGAATTATTTTTCTTTATTTTATGGATACCATTAAAATTTGCATAATTAAATCAAGAAAAAATTATAGAAAAACTCAATTAACTTATTTTTATTCCTTTGCTATTTTGTTATTATTTCAAATTATTTTATTAAAGTAATCCTTTCCAGAAATTGTAAAACTATTCCAACACGTCTCCCAAATGGAGAACGTATTAATTAAGAAAAGAAACGAACCAAAATCAACAGCTAAATACGTTTACAACGTATTAATTAAGAAAATAAACCAACCAAAATCCACAGCTAAATACGTTTACAACACAAAATCAGACTGCTTGTTCATTTGATTTCAGACCTTCCTGAGTTGCGATGCTTTTCTCTTGCTTTCTGGGCTCTTCTTGTTCGAGATCTTTGGCAACTTCATTCATCACAGATTTGACCTCCACTGGGTACACCTCAGACGTTCCCGGTATGCTTATTATGACGATAGTCTTCAAGTTCTCTGTTAACTTTTGGTCTTTCATAACTTTGCTTGCGTTCCTGTAGACTGCATGTAGAATCATTTGTAGTAGTCCCAGGATGAGCCCCAGTATATTCGGTAGCTGCCAATTCCAACAAGTAACAAGAAGGGACCAAATTTAGGTGATGGAGGTAAATGTTAAACAGGGAAAGTTTCGAACTTTTCTTAAGGTTGTGGAAATTGCTTACAGCAACACAGAAATCCCTTGCAAATATGCCATAGAAAAACCACATAACTGCTGTCAAGGTGAGGAAGAATGATAAAGGGAACGGCATGAACTCCACGCTTCTGGTCCGAATAACTTGTGCCTGAGGAAAAGTCGTTATGTTTACTAAAGGAAAATGGCATGAAATTTGCACACAAAACCAGGCTGCTTTAATTTAGCGTTCAGTGTAACACTAACCACAATGCTTAAGGGTGAGGCGAAGACGCTGACGTTAACAGCGACATTAATCCAACCAAGAAACTTGACACGAACTGAATTTTTTACCAGAAATTCTGTAATAAGCAGGATTAAAGAGAACAATCCCATGTTCATAGAAACAAATACTCTGAAGGTTGAAACCTGCACACATAATAAGTTTAAATTGGACACGGTAGATTGTAAACAGTAGAAGTAAGCCTTAAGCCTTGAACATTTTACAAAAATCATCAAGAAATATGTGTTTCGAACGGGAATACTCTGTTCTTTCTTGCTGCGTATGCAATGTATAAGCTGATGTATATGGTTTCAATGACACATCCAAATGAGTTGATGGTAATTAGAAGAAAGGCGTCCTTTTTGAGCATTGCATAGTAGAGCCAAAGCATGGAACTGAACAACGCCACAAGATAAGGCAGAGATTGAAAGCCTTCGGTTGATCTTTTTTTGTAAATTCTCCAAAATGTCGGTCTGCAGAGAAATGTGAAATGATCAATTTCGTACCCCTTTGTACAATTGAAATATGAATACTGAAATTAATAGAACAAAGAGAAGACACTTACACTGGAGCCAAGTACACAAACAGTGAGACGACGTTACCTGTCAGTATTGAAAAGAAACTCATCAATTAGTTTTCTGGGAAAAAGGACAAGGACTCGTTCAAAAAACAAAATGATGCAGCACTTAATGTTTTGTGGATATGCAGATTATAAGAAGAAGTTGCAATTATTGCACCAGATTATAGTTTGAAAGGATACACATTGCTATGATTTAGCACTAAGTAGACCGCCAAGTGGAAATCATAAACCAATGGTAAGAATGAATTTCCTACAAAGATTTACAAGCGTCGTTGCGTATTCTCCATTCCGCGAGAAAACATGAAGAATGTACAACAGTGTTTGTCCATTATCAACAAATACTAAGTTACTATGGCGAGCAGTGAAGCTTCAGAAAAACTCATGCGGGCGATGAATTTAGCATTTAATAATTCCTGAAAAGACCAGACGAACTTGTGCAGGAATAAAAATGTTTATCATGTATACCTAAGACGCCAAAGGCAAAAGCCAATGGATGTTGATTGCTCATTAACACCATCTCCAAAAAAAAAAAGAAAAACAAAGAACTCTCTCAATCTCAGTAATTTGTATGATGATAAATGTCCGAAAAGAACAGAAGAAGCGGGAGGGTCTCTAACGGAGCCCTAGGTCTCTACCTTTAGAGACAAAGCGAAGCTCATGCAGAAGAAGTGACACTATATGGGCAGATTGACACAAAGGCTTTAATAAACACATTTCTATCTTTTACAAAGGTGGAGTGAGTATGCGTATTGAACTCATTCTTGTTGCATGACAAAGTGAGTATTAGTAGGTAGCGTAGCATAAAATCACTCTCCGTTAATCCCCCACGAATCTCTTCCATCGCGGAGTCCAGATCTCCTGTCCAATATATGGTGTCTTATTGTGTCCAATGAATCTCAGTCATTTATTTATGTGGGTTCCATTTAGGTCCTGCGTGGGTTTTGCAAAATAAATGGCTAAGATTTCATAAGACAGAATAAGACAGAGTAATATTGGACAGAAGATCTTGTCCCTCCATCGCGTCCCTTCATTTGAATATTAAATCAAGCAACTATGCTTATAGTCAGAGTAAAATCAAGTGATTGCATGAATTTCTATTTTAAATAATATTTGTACTTAATAGTGTAACCCTTGATCTATAAATCAGTTGAACATGTGTGTTATACATATATAATAGCATATTAATTAATTAATAATTTGAGGATATAAATTATTTTTATGGTAATTTTGTTTCACCCAATAAATGTGATAAGAAAGATAATGGATCAATTAACGGTCTAAAGAGATCCAGTAGTATGCAACCTTATCCATAATTAGTAGAGAAATTATTTTCTATTGACACAAGAAGAGGAAAAATAATAATAATAATAAGATGCATAAGCTAACAGAGCTGAAAATAAAAAGAAGCAAGGCGATGAATACACGGCAAGTGGGAGTGTGAGAAGATTGGGCCCAAGTTATTTACGTTACAGAGATACAAGGCAATGGTTGTCTAACTCTGAACCAAAGTTGTGAATATCATACCGAATTGGATTCTGGTATGATACTATATCAGTACCGGTCAATATCGAGTACTGTTTCAGGTAATTTTTTAAATTTATGAAATAATCCTTGATTTTTTTAAATTTGCAAAATAGTTCGTCGGTATATTGTACAGTTATACTGTAAACTTTATATGTTTACATCAACCCTGTCTCCAAAAATTATAATAATAAATAAGAATCACAATTAATATGAAATAACAATAATTTTTAAATATTTCACATATAAATAATAACCACAATTAATATAAAAAACACAATCATCATCATACAATTATAAAATTAAAAATAATACAAAGTATTTAAAATATTACAATAATACAATTTCATCATATAATAAATAATAATTACATCAAAATATTCAATAAAAAGAATAATAAATATCCTTAACTCTCAAACTATTACAATTTATAACAAGAGTTCGTGATGAAGAAACAATTAAGTAGAAGTTAAACTTGAAACAAAAACATTTATAATTAGATTACATATATAGAATTTAACATATGCATCAAATATAAGTAAAATTAAAAGAAGAAAAAAAACAAAAACCTAGAACGAAATTCAATCATCTACGAGAGGATACTCGCTATAACTGCACTGACCCCAGTTATCATTTGATACAAAATCCTTATCATTGAGAGGAGCTTCATCATTATTATCATTCAAATTTAATTCACCAAATGACATGTCATTACTTTCCCATCCAAGATTATTTTCAAGTCATTGACATCTACCAAATTCGGCTCTTCAGAAACTCAATTCGCTTAAAGATCAATATTATCAATGAAAATTGAATCAGTTGAACCACTTGTGCTATTAAGACTCCTAATGAACAATAAAATTTAATTATTAGAAAATTATAAGAAACTATATCAAAATTAATAATGATAATAACATACCTTTCCCGAAGCTTTAAATTGTAACGAACAAAAACTAAGTCATTTAACCTCTTATGCTCTAATCTATTTCTTTTCTTGAATTGGATAAATTCAAATGTGTTCCAATTTCGTTCATAGCCTGTTGCACTCATACATTGACTTAAAATTCGAATTGCAAACCTTTTCAATTCTGGAACACCATTTCTAAATTGATCTCACCAAGAATTAGTTAGTCGTAAGATAATAAAAGTAGCGTTATAAAGAAAATAAAGTGATAATTAATTTCAACAAATAAGAAAAAGAAAACAACTAATACTTGAAGAAAGTTTTTCTCTTTGTCGAATAGCAATCGATATTCTAAAATCTCCTTAAGACAACTTGTAAAGCTCCATTTGTGAGCTTAAGAGATCTTGCATCGCGTCAATGCTAACAATTGTTGTAATAGTTAAAAGCATTCCTCTATTAACTTCATCTTGCTTAGTAAGATCTAGTCTAAAATAGACACTAGGATTCAAAAATACCTCAGCTGCAAACAACAGAGAAGAAAGTTGTCTTTCCCTTCTCTCATTAATGATTGAAAGATATGATGTATACAAAGAAGGTTTATGTTTCATATTGGCCTTGATTGCTTCTGTCACTCTCTCCATTGCATTAAAAAAATCCATTGTTGGCTTTTGTTCACTATCAACCAAGAGAAGCACCCTCACCAAAGGATCACAAACTGGGATAACAAATTGACAATGAGACCAAAATTCTCTATCTTTTAATATAATTTTACAAACCTTAGCATGCTAAGATGCAATCCACTTATCACTTGTAAACATTTGTCTTAACTCTTTCTTCATCGTAACAAAAGATTGAAGTGATAAAAAATTTGTTGCAAATCTTATCACAGTGGGACGACACAAATTCCTACCATTAGTAAATTCATTTCTCATTAAATTCAATACCCATGCATGATTATAGATGAACTTAGTCACCTTTTTAGCTTTCTGCATAGTCTCATCAATAATAGAAAAATACCTAGAATTTCTTATATTCTCCAGTATTAGGTTAATGTAATGTGCAACATAAGGAGTAAAAAAAAGAATTATACTTACGCTGCAACCTTTTTTCTACCGCTTTATAAGCAGAATCATTGTCAGTAATAAACTAAACAATATTTTTTAGCCCTACTTCATTCATAACTTCATCAAATATCGCAAACAAAGTCTCAATATTCCTAATAAGGTTAGATGTATCAAAGGATTTCAAAAACATAAAGCCATTTGTAGAATAAACCAAAAAATTATTAATAGGCTCTTGTCTCCTATTTGTCTAACCATCACACATGATTGAACATCCATAAGTAGCCCAATTCACTCTTCTTTCTTCCAAATAACTTCTAATTTCAGAAACGGAATAACTCAAAAGTTTATCTTTTAAGTCATCAATTAAAGGACCTTTATATCCTGAACCATAAGAGGCTATTGCATCCATCATAGGTTGATAATAATAAAACTGAGAAGCATTGAATGATGAATCTGTACCATACCACTATCTAGCTACTGCCATATCGACATTGTGAGTCGCATCTTTTGATTGTATTGCACTACAAATTGAAGGTTGGGCTCCAAGAGTTGTTTGTGATGCAAAAAACTAATCACCTGCCTTTTTCTCTTCCTTACATCAGGTTCAGGTACTTTTTCTTGGACCTGGGATGGAATACTACTAGTACCACTACCATCACTACCACTACTACCTTCAATATTTCCACAATCACTACGAAAACTGAAAAATGAACTTCCACTACCAATTTCAATATTCAACATTTTCCTTTTATCTCTCTCATGTTGATATTCTTCAAGCAATGTTTTCATTTGCTACTTTACATCATGATTTACTTTTTTTACAGGATTTCAAATCTCCTTTAACCCTAGCTAAATGTTTCTTTAATCGAGTGATTTATCCACCTTTCAAACGCTTGTTATAAAATAAGCAAATAGTATGGCTCCTCATACTAAGAACCAATACAACATGAGTCCAAGCTGGATCATTGTATCTTTCTCAAGTGGGTTGATCAGGAGTACTTGAACTTCCTTCTATTTATTTGTAAAAATAAATGAATGCATATATCAAAATAACAACTAATTTCATTACACAATATGCATGTTTATCTTATATAATATAACTCATTTTGTATGATTACATTATATATACTTCAATTTCATCGAGCACAATTCACTATAAGTCAAAAAATATCAATTCAATTATTCATCATATATAATTACACAAAATATACATTAAAAAATTTCATTTCCAAGAATCACAAAACATACATAAACAATTTCCATTTCTAAGAATCACAAAACATATATAAACAATTTTCATTTCCAATAATTTCGAACAATTTCAATTCAAAGTTTCAAACATAAGGATTAAGTTGAAGGGTATGATTTACATAATTGTCAAATAATGAATGACATATCTTATACAATTGTTTATACACATCTATTCATAACATGATGATCAAGTTGAAGGATATACTCATAACATAAGGATCAAGTTGAAGGATACAACTTCTTTGGAAAGGTTTTTTTTTCTTATTTAAAGTTTCGAATCTTTTTTCATTTCTAACAAACCATAATATTATATGCACCATTCTATATTTGGTTCTTAAATATATAAGTTGCTTTTACAATTTTTAATTGACGTTAATAAGTCTAAATGTATGTGGTTGGAGTCTACAACGTGTTCACAATTTGAAAAAAAGTTCCTTTTGGACACATTTACATCACAACTTTTACACATTATCCATTATAAATATTTATGATAGCCCACACCTATATATTACCAAATAATTCAACATATTTTATACTCGATTAATTATTTACCCAAAGTCAATACTCAAAAACTATCATTAACTACAACCGAATTATTATTAATTTACAATAGCATAATTTTATATTCAATTAATTATTTCCCTAAAGCCAATACCCAAATACTAAAAATAAAATACCATTTCACAAATTTTAAGAATGTGTCAATTAATTATTTAAGTCTTTGCAAGTTTGTAACTTTAACATTCTCGGTTTAAAATTTTAATTTAAGTTGTTTCAACTTATAAACTTTCAATTGAATCAATTATTATCATCAACATCATCATATACTTAGATCAGGCCGTGCATTTCATTCATAAAAAAACTTAACATAAATTTCTCTTAATCGGTTAAACCAATCCACAAAACCAAACCAAAAAACAACCAAACAAAATCGTGAATCATTCAACTCCAATATCCAATCCAATCTACGGAAATCACAAAACCAAGTTCCAAACAATTCATAAATCCAAGTTCCAAACCAAGTTCCAACCGATTCATAAATCCAAGTTCCAACCAAATCATCAAATTTAATTCCAACTTTCAACATCCAAGTTCCAACCGATTCACAACAAAAATGCAATTAAGCATAATAAAATCAAAAACTCAAAAAACATACCCAAAATCTAATTCAAAGCTTCGGGTTTTTAGGTTGGGTGACAAGTCAGGACTCGAGTTTAGATATGGGGCAAACAACAACATTCTCTCCTCCTTTAGACATTTAGTGGTGGCGACGACGTGATAAGGTGGTCCTTGTGGAGGAAGGTTGAAGACGGTGGCGTGTTTAGGACTTAGGGTGGAGGAGCCGAGGATCTCTGATACTAGTGTGGATCAGGGAGGAAGATGATAGTCATCAAGGAAGGAGCAACATCGTCGGAGATGGAGAGAAGAACGAGAGAGAGAATGGCAATGAGTGAAAGTGAGAGTCGGTGAGAGAGAGTAAAAAAATGAAAAGAAGTTTCGAGTGTGGGTGAGGGTAAGGTAAGCAGAGAGGGGGTGTTTTAAGGGTTAAAATTTTAAAAAATTTCAAATTAATCCTTACTATTTTTCAAATTTACAGTGCCCATCGGTACGCGACCGGTATTTTGGATACCGGCTGATACCGAACGAAAATTAGTGGAACCTACCGGTATTGTAAATTTAAAAAATAGTAAGGACTAATTTACTAATACAGAAAAGAGAGTAGAAAGAGAAACTAAAGCTGAGATAGTTATTAAAGATAAAGGATCAGTGAAGGAAGGAAGATTACAAAAAAAAGGGACTTGAAGCTAAGGTCATTAGAAAATAAGGATTTGCATGTTTTAGTTGAGGTAGAAACATTCAAAGAGCTTTGGATGATGTTGTATGAATGACAGTAACTTAGAGAACTTGCGTCTATAAATGGGACAATTAGAAATAAAAAAAATTATGTAAGATGTGAAGTGAAATAGATGAACTCACCATACATATTTAAGGAAAGGTACCTTGGTGTGTGTTATTTGTTGACGATATTGTCCTAGTCGATGAGATCAAAAAGGGGGTCAATTTCAAGCTAGAATGCTGGAGAGATACGTTAGAATTGAAAGGTTTTAAAATGAGCTGGTATAAGATGGAATATTTAGAATATAACTTTTCAGGAAACTAGATGGTACGTGAGGTGGCGGTAGTAATTGATACTGACGTCATTTCACAGAGAATGAGTTTTAAATATTTTGAATCTATCATTCAGAGTGACGGTAATATCGATGCCAATATCGTACATCGTATGAGATCTAGATGGGTCATATGGAAAAGTGCATCAAGGGTTTATATGACAAAAAGATTCCTTTAAAACTCAAGAGAAAGTTTTATAAAATGGTGATCCGTTCAATCATGTTATATATGGTTGAGTGTTGGCCTGTCAAATCTAGGCATGCAAGACAGTTGTTGGTAGCAGAAATGCGTATGTTTCGGTGGATGTGTGACATTATCAAGAGAGATAAGGTCCGAAACTAGGTGGTGAGAGATAGACTACAGGTAGCTAGCTTTGCCGACAAGTTGAGAGAGACTAGGCTTAGGTGGTTTGGGCATGTGCACAGGAGGCCCTCTAACGCTCCGGTATGAAGCTGTGAGATAATAACCCTTAGTGAATACAAGAGGAGAAGAGGGAGGCCTTACAAGAATTGGAGGGAAGTGATTAAGGAGGATATGTCAGAGTTGGTCCTTAATAAGGTAGTGGCTCGTAATAGAAAAGTTTGACGTGATCAGATAAGGGTAAAGGATTAATCTTTACAGTTCGCCAAAATAGTATAGCGGTTATTAGAAGATGTTATTCGCGATACGTAGATTATCACGTAGGAAGTCATACCCAAAGTCCTCTCTCTCTTTTATAAGGGTAAGTCTTAGACAAGGCTTATGGGCATTCAACTTGGCTTCACAGGATAGGTTTATGGGGACAGTAGGATGTCATACCTTCAGGGTCTCTGAGAAAAGACTCCTAACTTAATTAGAGACAAGAAGAGTCAGACTTTGCAGTTTTTCAGGTACTCGCAGATCTGGACTCCATCAGGTATATCCTGTTATTTTTTATTTTTGTTTATTTACGTATTTATTGTAATTTTATTTACATAATAATTTACCGTGCTAGCTTTACCTTTTTCTCTGTAACCTGCATCACTCTTATATTATCTCATTTGCATGTGGGTCTACTAAAAACAACCTCTCTATTATGTTGGGGTAAGACTGTGTACTATTAGACCTTCCCAGATCTCGCTTCATTGGAACTTCGAATTGGGTGTGATGATGATGATGATGATGTGAAGTGAACTAGGATATAGGCAAGTCTAAAATTATATATTTTTTAGTTTTTGAGTCCTATTTGTCAGGCAAGATGTATAATTGACAAAAGGACTTATTAGAAAAAATTAAAAATAGTCAGATAAGTTTTTTTTGTAACAGATAACAAATGGAGATATTAAGTTGAGTTTAAATCGAATATTTGTAAAATATTGAAATTTAAATAATTTAACTTGTTTGGATTCAAATTTAATTTAGGTAAAAAAATTTAGGTTCTAATTTAATCTTTTTACTAATCAAAATATGGTCGTTATGATTATTGTGTTTGACTTGTATTTAGTTGGGGTGCAATCAATAGGACTTTCCTCACCTTCCTTTCTTGCCGAGGGCCAATCTCCATCCGAAGAAACCTTTGCACACCTCTGCTTAATTACCATTTAAGGGTGGGTTTAGGAGCACATTTTCTGATCAACCACTGCTCCAATTTTCAGGCTTTCACATTGCCATTTTAAGTCTATTGAAGCTTTGCTTCACAACGACCTTTTTGTTTGTTCTGCGTTGATTTTTCTCATTATTTTTTCCAAAGTTCATTTTAAATAATACATTTTTGTAATATTAGAATTAAAAAATCTATATACACAGATAAAAAGGATTTAATTTCAGTAAACAACTGTGGCGTGCGTGAAGTCGTTGATTGTTTTCATTTGGAGGCAATTCTCTATCATATAAGAGAGAAGCAGTTGGGTTGAAGTTTAACGATAACTGATGTCTAATTCTAGGTCAAGGGCAGTGTCCCAACAAAATAGTGACTGTGCCTTACGTGAAGCTTCGCAAATGTTTTATATAATTTGGGAAGCCTACTCTATTTTTGTTGTTAGTGCAACTCATTGTTTAGAATTTCGTATTGTACCGGCCGGTACCAGTCGGTACGTATCGTTCTGACCGGAAACGGGTACCGTTATGGGTGGAGGTGATACTGGTGAAAAGTACCAGTCGATATCGGCCAATTTCGGCTGTACCGACTGGTATTCAAAATACTGATCGGTATCAAAAATTTTAAAAAATTAGGGGACTTTTTTGCAAAATTTT
>JANPWT010000001.1:7948581-7960397 GCA_024678245.1 Erythroxylum densum
ATAATAATAATAATAATAATAATAATAATAATAATAATAATAATAATAATAATAATAATAATAATAAGGACATTTTGGTTTTTTTGTTACTTATTCCTTTTCTTATTCCAAGTTTATATTTTCAAACCAACATTGAAATAGAAATTTTGTATCTATTCCATTTTTTAAATCAAACAAAGTAATACTTATTATATCATATTCTTCATCTTTTCTATTTCTAAGAATAACTATTCTATTCCCTGTTTATTCCATTCCTTGAACCAAACAGTTCATAAGGTACATGATCAAGTATCTTTTGTGCGCTAGAAGCAAAAAATAATTAGAAGATCAATGAGTCATTATCTATGAGGAGCACATCCTTTAACCTCAAGCTATCTCATTGTTTATATGCCCAAGCTTTTAAGGGTGGATAAGCGGACCTTCTATCAAAAAGCAATAAATGAAATCGAACAAATAGTTTTTAAACTAAATTTGAAGTCAAAAATAAAAAATAAAATCTTAAATTAAAACAAATAGGCTCTTACTTATCGTTGTCTTGTTTTTGAAACATTAAAGTAATCTACTTGACTATTGTTGCTTTGTTGTTTAACTATGTAAAAGGCCTAGGCTGCACTACTCCATTCGGTGATTCCTTTCAATATGCTTTAATTTTAAAAACCAAGCCGTAACATTAATCACAAAATCACACAATTGATAATAAAATTTAACTCCCACAATCACAATTAATAACAATTTAAAATTTAGTAAAAGAATATAAGTTTATAATTATGATAAAATCTAAACAATATATGAACATTTTCTAATTTAGAGTAACTACAAGTGTAATTAAATTGTTTTTTATTTACAAGTATTGAGTAAAATTGAATTTTTTTATTCAACATCACACATGGGAAGCGCGTCAAATCTTATAGTAAAAAGAAATGAAAAGATTAAATGGAGCAACTAATCAACTCATTAACTATTTTAAATATGAACTGAGATTGTTATTAAGCTAAATAATATTTCTAAACCAATAGTAAGAATTTAACAGCATGTTTGAAATGTCGTGAATTGAATAAAAATAATAATTCAATCTTGGCGTTTGAATTATCATTTAGAAATTTAAAAATATTAAGAAAAAAATTTACTTTATTAATATAAATAAATAAAAGTATAAAATTATAAAACTATAAAAGAGGGGCGAGGCTGGCTAAAAATTGCCCTCGCGAGGCATTTCATTTTTTATAATTTTATAATTTATTTTAATCTTATTAGATTTGTTCCGAACAGTGTAATTAAATTTAATTATAATATTACTGGATTTGTTCCAGACAGTCAGTGACGGAGCCAGAAATTTGATATAGAAGGGCCCAAATATTAATTTTTTAAAATTTTGAAAGGCCTAATACACCATATATATATATATATAATAATTTTTAAAAAAACCTAAGGAGCCCAGTACACCATTGAGCCCCATATATCTCCGTCATTGCAAACAGTATAAATTGAATTAAATCTCATCTTTATTAATATAATTTCGAAAGTTTCCAAACAGTCTATAAATATATAATCTTGAAATGACGCTAATCTAAATTTGAATGGTTATTTTATTGATATAACGTGAACCTAACCTAGACTGTTATCCTCATCATTACTTATACAGAGGAAGTAGTTAGCAGGTGAAAATCCCGTCTGGTCAAGATTTATTACACTCCAGAGTCTATCAAGTTCTTGACCAAATAATCTTTAGTTAACAAGCGGAAGAATCGAATCTCATTTCCAGTTTCCTCTCTGCAAATAAAAAGCCTACGCTGAAACAGCTCTTCGTTTAACCGTGTCATTCCGAGTAGTGTCCTACCGAGTTGGACAGGACTAAAAAATTACATGAATCATAGAGAAAGTGAGGGAGATTAAAACACAAGTAAACAAAGAATTATTAAATTATAAATTACTGTGGATAAAACGCCTGTGGAATATATACGTGTAAAGGAAGGAGCTATGTCTGATATCCGACTGACGATTCAATCATCAATGCCTTCAGTGGCCTTTACAAAACGGCCCTTTACTCGTTTCCTAGTATCAGCTCTTGCTTTCCTTGACTCGTATCGTATGTGCTTATCGTATCTGTTCACAAAATAGGTTCACCGGTTTAGAATTAGTTTTATTAATTTGTTAAGCCAGAGCTTAGAAATTGTAAGAAAACATGGCAGACCTCCGAGTTTTCTTCTTGTCCTTGTATCGCTGCATGGCGTTGCCTCTGTTCTGCGCATGAATCTCCATATCGACCTTGTTTGCTGCTGGTATTTTCAAGCTTAGACTTCTCAATAGAAGGCCCTGCTCCATGAATTGGATATCTTCAGAACCTCTCAGTTTATTGCTCTCATAAGATACTGGATCTTGGTTACTATAGTTATTCTGTCATTTCAGGAAAAACTAAAGGTAAGACAACAGAATCAATATGCAACACACTTGACAGACTGGAATAAACGAATATGTGATCAAGCAATCAATTTAAACTTAATCGAGGTTCAGTTCTTCAGTCAATGGTCAGCTGCATCTGTGTTATACCAGAAACACACCCCCACTCCATCAATATAAAATAGACAAACCCATTCAAGATTTTTATTTTCAAAACTAACAATCAAGTGATTAACTATCTGTTACCGGACTTGTAGAGAAATAAACCCTTCTTCATTTATGATAAGGAATTAAAAACATGTAACGAGGTTACACCCTTCTCCTGATTGAGACTGAGATCTAAATTTTTTATGTTGCCCAGATCAGTGTTAATGCATGACAGGATGTTCATATTATATGATTAGCCAAATGGATGTATGGAACACTCCATTTTGAAACTAATCATCTGTTAATTTAGAAACCTCTAAACTAACAGATGCCTCTATCAACTTGGCATCTCAGAAGACACTTTACACCACTCTGTATTGAGAATAAAAGTGCACTAGCAATTTCGTGACAGCAAGAGTATCTGCTTCAACCAATCACCAACATAATGCAGGATTGCAGAGGTGAACATCTATATGACAAGATGCAGAAATGTCTCTTTGTAAGTGATTTTGGGGGAAATGAAGTTCTAAATGATAGAAGACAAAAGAAGGATTTACATTGTATTCATCGGATGTCATAGAACAATTGATCTGGTACATGTCTCCCAAAATTTTTGAGCTTGAAAGTGACGATTCTCTGACAAGCTCGTCAATGTTCTTGATAATAAATCCTGCATTTCCTGGACCATATGCAATTTCTAATTGGGTAGATTCATCAGGATGCCTTGACTGTCCTAAATTAAAATCCCAAATCTGCAACAAATGGACAAATTCACGGTTTATTGACAGCACTTGTTATCCCTCTTACAAGTATTGCCAGGACGCTAAAATACTTTTATCAATGATTAGCAGAGAGAAATGCAGGAGCCACAAAAACAAATAAAAGAAAAACAGAAAGATAAAAGCAGGAAGCAGAGAAAGATTACAATTTGAGATAAAAGTGAACAAAGATTTGAAAAATCTTCAAGTTGAAGATCGTTCTAAAAGAAACCTAAAATCTGATGTACTTTAACCTAATAAAAGGTAAAGGATGCTTAAGAGAACTACAAATGAAACAGACCAGGTGACTATAAGCCATTGAAATAGAAAAATACTGATTCATGATCATAAATACCAAAGAACTGAAGGTTAACAAGCACAAGAAATTCAGATATTCCCTTTTCAGAAATTAAGTAGGCTACCCCAAGTAACATATTTGCTTGCTTCTCAACTGTTCACTTAACAAAGACAGTCAGAATAACTAAGTCTAATTCATGTAGCAAGAAGTTAGCTATGACAGATAAATTTATATCCAAATCCTCACATTACCCAGACAAACCTAGATGAAAAAGAGATGGGACAATGAATATCAAGCAAAAACACCCACATTAATCCAAACCAAGCAGCACATGCCCTCTCATCCTGTAGATCTCGCACAAAATATTAAAGAATCAGGAAATTAGTACTCTTAACCATTCCAACGTTATGCACCATTGAGCATATATGAACTTGAATTCGAGAGTAAAACATCGACAGCTAACGGCAACCTTTCACATGATAATTATCTGTCATAAACTAAGGTGAAAAGTTGCATAATTTAATTGTCTCGGAGCTCCTAAAAGCTACCTACCTGAGTTCCCCGAGAATTTGCACCACCACTCCACATCGTGTCCTCGCCGGTGACCCGATCACCTGGCTTTGGATCCGCTGGCGATGGCAACGTAAGCACAGACGTGAACAACCCTGGTTGATGCAGAGGCTGCTGCTTAGTGTTAGCTCCGCAGTTAGCACCATCTCCGGCCACCACACCGCCGCCGTTACCATTTTCAAAATCTACTGTCTCCATACTTCCACAAAAATTACTGTTCCTATTCGGCGTTTTTGGATCCAGATTCTCCCCCGCCACCATACCTCTCTTGAACAACTCCACCAACTGTTTGTGTATCACCTGTTTGTACTTCCCACATTTGGGACTCTGATGTCTCTTAGACCCTGATAATACCTCTCCATCGTTCACATTCCCGTAAACAGTGACGTTATCGTTAGGTACAATCAAATCCTGAAAGCTAACTTCACAACCACAGGAGTTATATCTCCACGGGTCGATTTGCATCACCAAGTCATCAACACCAACATCCCAATAGTGAATCATGTCCTCAGATTGAATAGAATTCTTGTTATCGAAATCAAAATCCCAGAAGGAAGCGAGCTCGCGCGCTGAGGGACAGCCAGAAAATCCGTCAACCGGAGTGCGATCGTGAGAAACAGAGACAGAACAACTTCCATGAGCGTCCCAATCACACTCTTGGCAGAGGACTAAATTATCAGTCAAGCAACGAACCGAAACCGGCTCCGAATAGCAGTTGTCACAGATCTGTGAACGTAGATGTTTCCGGGAGAGAAGGTTTGCAGAGTGGACGTGTTGGTCGCAGAAAAGACACAGCTTTGCGGAGTCTGCTCTGCAGTAAAGCACCGCAATCTGGTCATTGCAGAAATCACAGGGCAAGCTTTCCTTTCTCTCTGTCTCAGGGCTTACCATGTTTATGAAGCTTAAAGGAGCAGACCAACTTGGATAAAATGGATCAAAAGCCGAATGGGGAAAGGTAAAGGGAATCCAAGCAAGAGTAGGGCAATAGAAATGGCGAAGAGAGGCTTTTACAGTGAGAGTAAATGAATAGGCAATAGAAATGGCGAAGAGAGGCTTTCACAGTGAGAGTAAATGAAGGACACACTGTTTAACGTTTTAGAGTTAATAATGGAGTGGGAAGAGAGGATAAAACCAAAAGAGAAAAAGCACATAAGAAACGTGGAGATAGAGACAAGTTTGAATCGGTAGATCGGCTATGGAACTTGCAGGGAAAGTCCCGAGCAAAACAAATATCCTCGTCTGTGTCTGGGACTAGTCAGTATTACTAAAATCGACAGGTCCCGTTGGATTAAAGGAAATGGATGGTGGTGATGTAGATTTAGGTCCGCTAAAACGCAATTATTGCGGAGCAGCAGTTGAAGTAAGCGATTAATATCGGAAAGGAAAAAGGGTGACACATCACTTCTTGTTGCAAGCATTTTAAATGCTCTTCTTACTTGGTTTGTTTCACGTAGGCCAGTTTTTAACTTAATTCTGACTCACTTAAAAGAGTGGTGTGCTGATGATAGTGTGTGAATTGTTATCATCAAGTTAGGCAAAGTCAGTCGTCTGTTTATAAATCGAAAGTGAGCTTATAAATAAAAAACATATTTAACTTTCCGATGGAGATTAAAGAAAATATAGTATTTGTAAGTTCACAACCCAACATTACGAAATTAGTTAATAGACATGGATTTATTTAAATAAAATTTATACAAAAATAATATATCATATATTATAAGTAATTTTGTAGAAGTAAAATGAATTGTAAATTAATGAGGAATAAAAGTGCATGTTACAAGTTAGAAAACTAGTTTAGGTTAAGCATAACTCACAGCTAGTGAAAAAACTTACAACAATTATGAAGTACTAAGCCTAGAAAGCTGAAGGGGAAAAAACAATCTAAGCTATATTTGAAGCATAGAGTTCAGCATAACCTCATTTCAACCTCAATTCGTTACAGAAACCCACTTTACCAACAATACCTAAGGGTCCTAAGACGAGCAAGAGGAAATGGCAATTGTTCCTTCTGGATATGATTAGATTTTGTCAAAAGGAAATGCATTTGGATTGCATTCCCCTTAAACATGCATATGCATTAAATTCTACACCAGATAAATGAATTTCCCTGCTTAGGTGTAGTACTTAGAGATATTTTATAGGCAATGAAGATAAATGAAGTAATAGGTCACCAAAAAACATATGTTCCACTAATTCCTAGTTATTAGTGCAAAAAATGCAAATATTGAAATGCTAAGGAACATGTTCAATCGATCCAGGATGGTTAGCCTTCCTTTTATAGCTAACTAAAGGATAAAATAAGCCTTAGGCCAGACTTAATTGAACCATACTATTTTATGTCATCTTACTTCGAAACTATGGTCCCCAATAAGCAGCTTGTATGAATCAATAGTAAATTTTCTAGATGAATTCATACACCAAAGAATGCAATCTTCTCTTCTAGGATTTAAAGAAACATCCAGAATTGGTTGATTATAGAGTAACTAGGCAGTTTAGAGATCCATAAAGCTATGTTGAACCCTTCTTCAATTGTAGTCACATTTGAAATGTCTCTTCTTAGAAAGTTTAGTTCATCGAGTCTACTTAAGGGTCACTGGATATACTAGCTGTCATATTAGAAAAATAAGGAGTGTCTATTGCAAAGTTTATGTTAGAATTCCAATCTTACTGCTTCCCCTAGTTTGAGTATTTGCATAATAATCTAAGAGGAGACATATTTTAATTCAATGTACTAGAAACTAGCATTTCAAACATAATGTGCATGTATTCGTCTTACTCAAAAGACCTTTTGGCTACGAGTAACCTCTAAATTCTCTTAATCATAAGAATCTTTTGGCGATTTTAATAGACAAAATTCTAAGGCCTCCCTCATCCTTAGATAAGCAAAGCTCTTTCTATTTGACTTCTACTCAAGCACACTTGGTTGAATCACTATCCAAAGACAGTCTCTTATGATCTTGTCAATAGTCTTGATGATATTTATAAGGAGGAAAACATAAGGTGATCAATATATATGCAAACTATTTAGCATTGAATTTATTAATTGAACTCTTCTTCCTAATATAAGGGAATTATATTAATTATTGGTTTGAAATCCAAAGAAGTTGTTTTATTAATAGAAATAAGAATGCTTAGATAGATGAGTGGAGGTTTTAAAAGCAATTAGTCAAATTTGTGAGCTATCTAGCTGATTGTTCAATACTCTCTGATAATATCGGTTAACACTTATTCTTGTTAAGAAAGATACTTGACATTAGATGGAATGTGTTCAATGCAGACATTAAAACACTTACGGAGTTGGAATATACCGTGGAAAAAAAAGAGGTCATATGTAAAATTTAGGCTACAAAACCCCAATCTTCTACATTTTGAATGATATTTAAAGCCTTGCTACTGCTTGATCGCTATTTTAATCATCCTTACAAGCACCTCCATACTAAGTGTGAAGAGCTAAGTAGATAAAAGATCCCCTTTTCTCAATCCTCTAACTTGTTTAATAATCATTAAGGGCTCTTCATTAACCAAATGTCATAAGAGATTGCAGTTATACATTGTTCATCCATCATACGTAGATAGTAGGAAAACCAAATGCCTTAAGATTGTTTAAAACATATTTCTAATCAATGAAGTCAAAAGCCATATGGAATTCTATTTTTATTACATAATTCTTACAATAACTCTTCCTATTATAGTTTTTGAATAATTTTTGAGTGAGTAAGATATTTTACCTAGTATTCTTGCCTTTTATAAATGCTCTTTATGTAGCACTCCACTCTCGCAAGACATGTACCTGACATCCTGAGTGATGTCTGAGTATGTACCCCATAAGGGTGGTATCTTAGAACAGTCAAACACTCGAAACTCATTACAAATTTTTCTAATCATCAGAATTTCATTAATCACTATGGCTCATTACAGATACAAATCACTTACAATCATAATATTATTATAATAGAAATGCATTGTCATACACATTGTACAATAATTTCGGAATACATTCTTTAATACAAAAATTAATGAAAAATTATAGGCAGACACAAACTGATCCCAACCTCTATCTTTTACTTGAATGCAGTGGCTATACTCCCGTTTTCCTGACGGGGTAACTCTTTTAAGCTTGAAAAATATTGCAAATTTTGGGTGAGTTTTGCAAACTCAGTGAGTAACCGTCCTCGATGGCTCACTCAATCACATAATGCATATCAACACTTACAAACATATAATTCACATTTTTGCATTTATAATCATTTCAATCATTCAAACACTTATCACGTTCAAAAATCATTCAAACTATTTAAAACATACATATCATATGCATATGAGGTGCTCATGAGACTCACTTTTAATTATTATTGTTATGACCGAGTGCCTATAACTAACCGGGCTCATTGATAACTGTCTCGTATCTGTTGGAGATACATAATGAGCCTTTGGATCTTAATCACATTCATATTCCAAACTTGAAGCTCTCTTTTAGTGGCTACTCTAGTCACAATTGTCGTTATCTTTTACGCATTCATGCAATGAAATGCATCACATTTATTTAGTCAATTGAAAATGCTCGATATCACACAATCATATTCACTATCACATTCTCATTCACATTTGGCATCGGGCCTTGGTCCGGCATTCAACATTAAAGTTGAGAATCACTTATCCATTCCAATTCACATTCAAGGATTTTCACATGTATCAAACTCCTCGGACATTCAATGTCTGGAATCAGAACAATCACATTCACATGTCAAAATCATTCAATCCATAATACATAAGCAAAACAATCAGAAAAGTAAGACCATCTAGGTCAACTCACAATACGCTCCAGATTAACATTAGCTTCCATGATCTAGAAACGTCTAGATGCAAACATTTATTCTACACATCAACATTATGCAATACACACATTGCACACACACATTAATATCTTAGCACAATTATAAGTATTCATTTATGCACAATTGTGTATATGGATTATGTACAATGCATGCTCAATGACAATCTCGGGTATATTACCAAATTTCACAACTTAAGCACATTCTCATTTTTAGCATTATTTGTTCTCATAATATCATATTCTTATTCACTTTTACTTGATACCATTACTCATCTCCTTTGAATCACAACTATAATCATATGAACATCTTTCATTCCCATTATATTCATGCCCTTGGTAATTTGAGATAAAAAATTCATTCACTAATGTTATTCTAACATTATATGATCATACAAGATCCAAACTCTCATTTCTTCTTATAATATCTCCAAAATTCCAGACCTTCAGGTCAATTTTTCATGAACATTTTGACAAGAAAAATGGTTGACAAGAAAAATGGAGTAATTTGTCAACACTTCCTTCCTAGAAAGTTGTTATCCTATTTCTTAAGTTTCTAATGACACTAAGATCATACAATTTGATTCAGTGTTCCGAAAGTTACACTATGAATATCTCGGACTATTCTTAAATTGAAACAGTACTATATGCTCAACTTCAATTCAGATTCTGGAATTCTAGACATAGAATTAAAATTTGATTTCTTCAGAACATTTTTATCCTTATGGCTTTAGTTTACCATAAATCAAGAATAATTCTATTTGGATAACTACAGAACAAGTTATGGCTAAAATATCGAAGTATATTCAATGAAAATACTCCAATTAAGAAATTCCAGAACTCCTCATCAATTTCATCCCAAATTCATTAATAAATCTCCTTAGAATGATTTCAGATGGCTATAATTTTTGGTAGAGATGAATAAAAATGTGTTATAAGTCTGTTAGTTCAAAAATCAAGTCATTTGGAGGTTGGAAGAGGAAGTTATAGCTAAAAGAATAAAGGATGTTTGAAACTGTCAACTATTAGTATGCCTTCATTGTCACGATCGTGCACTTGCAATTGATCTTCTTATAATGAAACAACCTTTATGCCTTAAGTTTATAATGAAACTAATTTCATACAATTTGGTTCAGTATTCTTCAAGTTATACTAAAACAACTATAGACTGTTCCCAAACCACGAAAAAATCCAAAAAACTCAACTTCAAACCAAAATATCCAAAAACTTAACTTCAAACTAAATTTTAAAACTCTTAGAGACAAAATTATATTTCTATTTCTTCATGAAAAATATGGGAAAATGTCTCTAGTTTAATCTAAACTTAAAATATCCCATTTTGATGTTTATAGATCAAGATATAGCTAAAACACAAATGCATGTTTAGTGGAAATATTACAATTGTCATACTCCAGAAATTCTTCTTTCACTTTTTCCACATTTTTAACTCCTACATTTTACATCTAACACATCTTATGCATAAATCATCTTTCCTACTTCATTTTCTCTTCATTCTTAGCTTATTATCATTCACAAACAAATCAAAATCCATTATTACTTATAAACATCAAAAACAGAACATTCATATACAAATGTTCATCCTAGCTTCTGCCCTTCTTCATTTTTTCTGCATTTTCCATTTTCTGCACATTCTCCATTATCTTCTCTAACTATCATTTTAATCATTCCTTATCATATCATGACATCACCTTACACCATTTCCTTAACTCTAAACTCATTTTAACACATCTCTAAAACACCCAAAGAATTCACCTATACACAGTGAAAATAGAGTATATATATATCAACTTTTCCTAAATTTTTCTGCACTCTTTTCATACACATTTTCATTGATCTTTTAAACTCAAAAATCATTTCAACACCAACTTAAGACATATTGATCATCAAATCACACAAATAAGACATCCATATATCCACAATATACATGAAAATGACCATTTTTCTTATGATTATGTAATGTCAAGTAATCACCATATTTATCTCATATACTAACAACTCATAAGTGAATGTGGATTGGGTTAGGTTTTCTTATGGCAAAAGAAAGAAATAACAAAGTGAGAGTAACAATGGATAGATGAAAGCAAGGTATAATGTTGATGAAGGTTTGGTGAGAAAATTCGTGAGAAAGAAGAAGAAGCTTCAAGAAGATAGCCACGAAGAAGATATTTTAAGACAAGACAAAATAGTAACTTAGTCTTTCAAGTTAAAGGAAACGTGGCTTTAAAACTTGGCTTAGCAAATGACACTTGTCACTTGCACATTTGTCCAATTCCTAAGGCTTTAAACTGGATTCTCATTTAACTATTCAATCAACTCCAAATTTTACTCCAATTGCCTCTAATTTTTCAATAACATTTTCTCATGAATTCTAAAGTCATCTATAAAATTCTTTAATATCATTTAACTCTTATTTCCATTTCTATTTATCAATTGACTTGCCACATGACATTTTTCTAGTCCAGAAATACCCGTTTGGTTGGCGGGAAAGTAAAGTGAAATTGGAATATGATTCCTTAGAAAATAAATCTATGGAAAGTAAAGATATTCACATGTTTGGATACTTATAAGAATTTTAATAGGAAAGTTAGGTGGATTCTTATTATAGTGTTTAGTATGTAACAGTATTTTATATAATATAACTTAATTTTGACTTATGTTTCCAATTATAACCCTACAATTAGAATAAAATTTGCAATCGTTAAATAAGGAAAAAATATGAACCTGAAGATTGTCGATTGAAACTTCTGACCAAAAATATTCAAAATCCAAATACCGGCCGATACCGAAAATTTTA
>JANPWT010000001.1:7960927-7976505 GCA_024678245.1 Erythroxylum densum
AAATAAGAGGAAGATAGAGAGTTTGGAGATTTCATCAAGGATTCGAAGCAACATTCTCTTGTGTTTCTTCTACCTTCCCTCTCTACTCTTTCTTAAATGCTGAGCATCTTTATGTGTATGAATTTTGATACAATGCTCTGGAACTAAACCTCATTTAGGGTGAGGGATGTAGCCCATTTGAGGGATTGATTTGTATGTTGTGGATTGATGAGTGTTGAATGAAAGTTCTTAGGTTATGTTTATCTATCTTGAATTTCACTGTTGTTCTATGCTTGATCTCTATAGATACAATCTTAGGAATGATATGATGTACTGAGAGGTGAAATATGGTTTATGCTCTAGGAAGATGAACACCTTAGACTTAGAGGTAGAGATATCCTAAGCTAGTGTGAGAACTTATGGTTGCTTGTTCTTTATGGATTTGACTAGTTAGTTTGCACATTGAGAGATGGTAATCAACTAGTTAGGTACTCTTATATGCTTTGAAAAAAGATATGGGTAAAGTTGTACAATTGTTTTCATAACCTAACATTCAATCAATTTCATAATGTACGAATCAATCTTTTGAGTTGGTGAACCCCAAGCCCTAATTTTAAACCTTTGATTTATCCCTTGTTGTTATCTTTTTTAGTACTTACAATTTACTGATCACTCAACTCTAATCATCTTTTAGAGTTTATTGCAGATATCATTCAAACAACTAGAATCAATTTGGCGGTGAATGATTTAGTCCTTGAGGGAGAAGACCTTGGAATACTTAGTGTGTAGGTACTAGGAACGACTCTGTGCACTTGCAGATTGTGTTGACCATAATGACAAAGATGAATGGTATAGAAGGCCCAATCTTTTTTTTTACAAAACACAAATACAATTATTTTCCTTAAGCTTAGTCTCTTATAAGAAAAGGGTTGAGTTTCTCCTAAATAACTAGTTTCTTACTAAGGCTATTAAACTCCATATCATTCGATGAAAAAATAAACACTAAGGGGAATGAGAAATAGTACCCTTATGCTTCATCTTGGATTTATTTTTTGCAAACATTTTAAATTCCTTATATAAGGTTGATACCCTAGTTCCTTATCATATATTTTTAAAAAATTAAAGAAAATGTTTTGATAAATAAACTCCAAAATGAGAAAAAAAATTTATCACATGAATTGCCTAAGCAATTTCCAACATCAAGCTAGAGCCTAATTTAACAATGAATCTTAAGAAAGGAGACTTAATCAATATATCTTAATAGCTTCTTGTATCTTCTTCCATTTCTCAAAATGCATATGTTTGCTTGGTGTTTGAATTTTCCATCTCTTATTATTATCTTTCCTTACTTATCTAATTACTAGCTCCTTTTTTTAGTAATTTGTCCTTTGGTTTCATATTAGTGTCATCTATGGTTCTATCTCATCCACTTTATAAGCCACATCTTATAGCCACATTTCTTATAAACTTTATCACTTTAAGATTGGTTTGGATGCTTTTCTTAATCTTGGTCAATGTGCTTAGATAAAGTGTGTTAACATCTAAGTATTTACATTTGAACATCTTTTGGTTTCTTTCTCTTTATATAACATACGTTCCTGCGTATAATGTTAGGTTGAAAAGTGTGATCTTCTATAGTTGAGGATAGTCTTATTATGTTCTCCCAGTTCTCTTCTTTGCATTGGTGATTCCATGTGTTTTCTATTCTCCTCTAAATTTCTCTAGAGAATAGGTGTTGAAAGAGTAAGTGGTCACTTGTTTCCCTTTCAATATCACAAAAAATGCATAAGAGACTTGAGTTTGGCATGCCCTTGAGCTTGTCAACTGTTCTTATCCTATTTTACGGATAACAACATAATAAAAGAAACTTTAAGAGTATTCCCTTTAAACTATAACAGATTGTACCAATGCATTTTAGGTGACGGTTGTGTTAAAAATATAGTAATATGTTTTATTGCTAAACTGTCTTGAGGGGTTTCTTGCCCATGTTATCTTATCCTCCAGATTCTACCTTGGTCTATAGTTAAGCAATGCCTTTCACATATTATTAAAGCCCTGAGATTAAATATACATTCACTTTCCCTTACCAACTCCTTTACATTGGCCTTGGGATTTAATATGTATCTCAAGTGGATTATTTTAGGGGACCTTTGTCACTCTAGTTGTCAAACCATAACCATGTTTTGTTTTCATTTCTTATTAAATGTTTTACCTTTTATCATATAGTACTTCTCAAGCTAAGTATGTTGCATAGGGTTAGGAAGATGTTCGATGTTGGCTTCCCTACATTTAAATTCGATTATGCTCACTAAATTATTAATTGAAAAAACTAACTAACTACGAAAAATTAAACACTAGAAATAATTAATAAACTAACACACATAAATAAATAAACAAGTAAGCAAATTTAATTAGAAAATCAACAAACAAACTAATTGATATCAAAATTTAAAATTAGAAATATTGTAATTAACAAATTAAACTATTTTAATTGTTAAATTATAATTGTAGCCCTAAATTAATTTTTTTCCTCTTTTCTGAATCAAAATCTTCCCTACTGAATGATATCTGCCTCTATAATCGCTTCTGAATGTTTGCTCGCCTATTTTGCCTTTGATAACATCTTTTTATAGTAATTTAGGATTTTTTGAGAGATACACAGGCATATACTTGACTTTGTATAACCTAAAATCATCATAATTCGCGATTTTGCATGACCTAAGGAACTTATATAACTAGATACATAGCTGTGCATCCCTTCTTATGTTTCATTATCTTACTAATCACTTTATATGCTATAGTCATATGAGTTAAATGAAATTTTGATTTAAATTTTGAAAAGTTTAAATTGTTAAATCTAAGTAGAATTTAAGAATTAAGAATATTGAATAACTTTGATGAGATCGTTGTAGTAAATTTTACATTTTCAGTTATCTATAAGGAATGAGATTCTTTGGTAAATACCTTCATAATAAAATTTCATAGAAGCATGGTTTTATGTAAAAGGAATATACATTATGAGATATTTATAATGTAATATTTATTTCTTCCATAGCAATGTCTAGTATAATGACTTATCTTCAATCATTCTAATTAGATCAATTAGCAAGATTTAATATTATCCATTAAGTTTAGAAATAAACTAGGTAATAAAAGGTTATGAGATATCCAAAATGTTGGATATAATCTTATAAACCTATTGAACAAATTGTTTGATTCAATGTATATTTATAAGAGAATGGTTCTCAAGATAAAGTGAGAGTAAGATAAATTTTAAAAAGTTTAAATCTCATGATAGTACATCCAAATGGAACTAGTTCCTTTGTTGATACATTTGACGCATAGTTAAAAGGCTATGAGTCATTGAAAGCTTTACTTTCATGATGAATTCAAAGAGTTTGTTTTAGAGATGATTATGAATTCATTATGTCTAAAAGGAAGTTAGTGGGAGTACAGTTATCCTCTTCAGTGAAAGTATGTATAGACATATTGCTCATAAAGAGAAACAATTCTAATTTTCAATTGTTGAAAATATAATTGTCTAAGAACAAATCTTGTTGGATATGAAAAGGTAACAACTTAATTCTAGGAATTAGATCTATAGAGATAGATTGGAATTTGTTTACTTATCCTAAGTCTAAGTATACAGATAATGTACTAAAGATTTACTATTTGAGATATCTAATACTTATGAAATATTAAAGATATTTATTATTCTATATATGAGTTGATTTCTGAGTTCAAGGTCGTATAGATCTCAACCGTAGAAATAAATTATAACTAAGATCTATTTTACTTGGAACATTATCATTTTAAGATTAGAAAGCTTACAATATAGCAATGGTTCTTGTATAAGCCGTAATATATTTTTCATATAGTAGAAATGATTATTTGGATCAATAATTTCTTTATTGAACTTGATATAGTTCTTGCAGTGTTTAAGATAATAATGTATTGTAGAACATTAGAGCCTTTAGGCATACAAAAGGAGCTAAGGTCACATTAAAGATCCAAGTATGCATTTAGGCAATTATTATGATGACGATTAAATTGAAAGTTGTCAAATTTAATCAAGTGCTCACTATAGAGAATCTTATGAATTTCTCTTGTTAAACCATTATCCCAATAATAGCATAATCTTCATATGGTGATATGGTATAAGATGCTTAAATGATTGACTTAGTGTAAGTGGGAAAATGTTATTTTATGCCCTACAAAAAATCATTTAGTTGTAGTTTAATGGTAAAAAATTTAAAAGCTTTCTTTATCTTGTATATATTTAGATGTGTATGACAAAATTCATGGGATAATTATGCATTGCAAATGAAATTATAATGAGATTATAATTACGAGATTTATATTGCATTTATGTATTATCCCTAAATTATTACTAGTCATTATTCTATTAAGATTGAACAATAGAACGTAAAAGAACTAACACATGCTACGTTTTTCCTTATGAAAGAAGTAGTCGATCTTATAAATTAAAGTATGAAGATACTTAAACATATGTGTAGGTGCTTAATAGAGAAAAAGTTCATTGAACTAACCCCATATGAGAAATCTATCTGGAACATTACTTGTATGTTTATGGAAATTCTCATTGTGATGATTGTATGAGTAATCTTTTGACTTGAGATCTCCAAAGTTATCTTGTATAGGGATCACTATATTTTAATACTACTTATGACCTACTCTAATCATAATTAGTTCAATTGGTAGTCATTGGATGTAGTATAAATTATATGGAAGTAGTTAAGTGATCAAGATATGATTCATCACCCTAAAGTAATTGGGAAGAATGTTTTATTGTTCTCAATTAGTATTGATTCGAAAAATCCTTGACCAAGATGAAATAACATTTTGTAAATAGTTTATAAATGTCATTAATTAAATTAATAGCTAATGGTAGAGAATTAATATGATTGGACCCAAAATAGAGTAGACATTAATTCCACGTTTTATATCTAATCTTAACATTGTATGATAAAAGGATTAAATTATACAAAAAATCATGTATAAAAAAGTTAATCAAAACTACTTTAACATTTTTAAATATTTTGTTATTTATGATGTGATGGTAGCCGTCAATCTTAATCTATGAATATAAATTGCTTAATTAGAGAATTAAAGATAAATTAAAAGAAGTTTGATTTATCTAATCTTAAATATAATTTAGGGTTATAATTTGTATCTATTGTAAACGTAGTTAAGAATCTAGTGGATCATATATAAAGAACAAGTTAAAGAGAGTAAAGATATTTTAATCAAAATAGATTTGATTGTAAAGTTTGATAAATTTTATGATTAAATATGAGATATTTAATAAATAAGGATCAATATGAAAAGATATTGAATCTTATTTGGACATAATTGATATTTAATTAGAATGATTAGTAATTAAAATTAAAGTTTAATTGAAATTATAATTTAATTTCAATTAAATTACTTAAATATCCAAAACCTATTATAAATACGCTTAAGCTCTAATAGAGTTAGCACTATTTGTCTAACCCTCTCTGTAACAACAGCTATAGTATTTTCTCAACTCATTATGTAGATATCGTTAAAGACTAGATTAATTTTCAACTACGGTGATTGAGAAGAATCAGTTTAAGAAACTGTTCAAGGGATATGAAAATAAAATGATCAAGCTTCGAAATAAGATACGAATTAAAATTCACATTTTATCATGATTCACGTGTTAACTATTTTATAGAATTTTAGTAATCTCGGTTTCAAAAATTCAAACAAAAAAATCCATATCTATTTTGCTATGCGCGGGATTGGATGCAATCAAATTTCCCAGCATAAGTTTCTATGAGAAGTTAGAACAACACGAGGAAGGAAGATCTACCCTATTCCCCATTTCTTTCCTTGACAATATGCAATTTTCTACCAAGTAATCAAAGGAATCCAGTAAAAGTTGGATTCTTCAAGAACCTCTTACGAGTTTCTGTCCTGGTGGGCACCCAAGACAAAATGCGATCCCCGACTCAATGCCAAGTTTCCAACCATGATCCAAACAGTTTAGATTGATTATGTTTTTATATGCGGTTAACCAACCAGGCTATCCACCAGTATAATACTCTTCTTACACCCAAAGACTCTACCTATATCAATTATTGTCCACAAAACAACAATAGATTAATCATTTCAAGTAATTCGTAATTCACAAATTCACATTTAATATCCTTCTACTTTGATGAGAATCCTCCCCACTAGTGGCCACATCACCTTCATTTATTTAAGTACAAAACCAATTGTAATGCACATGTTGACATTAGACGTGTGATCAATCATAAAACTTAAACTAAGAATTTTGCAGGCATATAGTTGCTAAGTTCAAATAGGCCGATCATTTAATATGCCTTTTATTAATTAAACTTTTATTTCATGATAAGGCATATATTTCAACTAGGAAAGGAGCATGTAAATGAGTGCAAATCCTAAAGCTTGCAAGCAGGTGTGTCTGGTAGAATAGTGGCAGCTCCACCCTTGAACTAAACAAATATGCAAAAAAGCAAGAGATGTACGATGAGGCCACTAACGGATGTTTCCCTTTACCAAACTGTGGGTGTGGGGGGAAGAGATATTGACAAATTTTTACATTAGCTGTGTGCGTGTGCGTGTGCGTGTGCGTGTGCGTGTCCGAGTCATAACAAAACTTTGCATTTTCAAAAGAGAAATATAGAAAAGGATAAGTAAAAAGGACATCCCAGCGGGCAGAAGAATGACTATCTTACTCAAAAGAATAGATTCCCAGGATGGGTAAAATCCAATCCGTCTGTTAATCTGAACTTTTCAAAATACATTTATGTGCTTTAAGATCCATTGTCATTGCTGCCAATATTCGTAACCATCACCAACGTTAAAGCTATTTCCTTTTTTCTGACTCTTTCTTATTTTCATCAGTGTTGATGTTTTTGAGTATAAGCAAATCAATGTCTTTCACTAGCTTTCAAATTTAGATGAGCAAGGAAGTAACTTTTCCTTTTGCAAACAAAACTGTGGAAGAAAGTTCCGGCATTCCCTTGGGCAATCGCGTTTCTACTTCTTCTTCTCCATTTTCTATACATACATAGCTTCATTTGTGGACGCAAGACAAACTGAATCCCGCAGTGATTCTCTGCTCCCAACAGTTCTTGGGGTCCACTCAGGTTTCTCTGCATTATTCCCACGCGCGTCCCACAAACTTCTCACGCTTTCACTTACTCTATTGCTCACCCAATCTCTCTCTTTTAATTTTATTCCTTCTTCTTCATCTCCTGTGTTTAGGACTGAAGTATTATTGATCTTTCTAAATGTTGTGGGTGGATGTTAGGGAAGGAGGGTATTAGTACACTGTAGATGTCAGCTTCAAACATGGCCACCATAACTGCATCTCTGGAGAGGTCTCTCCAGAACTGTTCTCTAAACAACCACCCAAGTAGCGGTGTTTTGGGAGGTTCGGTTACGGAGAGGTCGTCGAGCTCCGATGATGTAGATGCGTCGTTACCTGCTGAGCACATTCGAGCACCAAACTCTGACACCACCGTCGAGCTTAATTCGCATCTTTCTCTTCCTTACCACTGGGAACAATGCCTTGATTTGAAGGTCTGTTGGTATTGTTGTTATTAATAAGGGATCACTCCGACGGTGACTTTCAGATTTTATTGAGTCCCTTTGTCTTACGTTAATAGTTGCATTTAATGCAGATCCACATTGTGGATTTGGTTTTTCTTTGTTGCTTTTTGGGTTTTTCTTTTAACCCTTTTATTGTCGTTCCCTTACTGCGTAATCAATGCTTGCTGCTCTCTCTATAGTTCTCCCTCCCGTACCTTAAGATTAAGAACTGACTTGCCCACCGCAGAAACCTCAAACAGAACTTCCTTTTTGTTTTTTTTTTCAATTTTTACAGTTGTACATGAAAATTTGTGTCTGGGTTTGATCAAAGATGTAATCATTTTCCTTTCCGTTGTAATTGGAGTCGTTAAGAACTATGGAAACAGATGAAAGCAGTGTCCTTATACTTTCATGGGCTTGTGTTGTCTGTTGTTAAAGAGTAAATTTTGTCTAAGAAAAAGAAAGCAAAGATCCATTACCTCTTTCTTTGTAGACATGGAACTGAAAGAAATTTGTTTTCTAGGATAATAATAGTCATTGCTTGTTCCTCTAGGTTAAAATTATTTCCAGTGGCTGCTAAAAATGGAAGATTAGTCTGGTAGCTTATATGGAGTTGTGTGTATTGGCAGACAGGGGAGATTTACTACATAAACTGGAGAAATGGCATGAAAGCCAAAGAAGACCCGAGGATAACACAAGAAGACAATGGGGATTTCTATTCACAAGATGACAGCTCATACGACAGTGAGGAGTCGTCATCAAAGTCCTCTGCTTCTTCCACAAGAGAGCCTTACAGGTTAGATAAAAAAGATCATGTGTTGATTGTGGCTGGTTGCAAGAGCTGTCTAATGTACTTTATGGTCCCAAAACACGTAGAAGATTGTCCCAAATGCAATGGTCAGCTTCTCCACTTTGATAGATCCTTTAATGGCTTCCCCTGAATTCCGATCATCTTTTTTCTTATTCTGATTATCATATTTCTTCTTCATTTGTGCCTTTAGAAAGGTTTTCTTAGTGGAGTGACCATGAAATCTGTGACAGATGGGTTATTAATTTACTTTTTTATTCCACCACATTTTTTCCTTTCATGTAATTTTGGTGCTACTTTAGTTTTGCATTGTTATCGGCGCAACTAAAATCGGTCAGCTGAGTGGCAAGGGCGTACGCAGGAAGAATAATATACTGGCAATGATCTGCTCCAAGAACCTATGTATTTATGCTTCAATACGTTCTGATAACTTCAAGTTCCCCTGTTTCTTGCCGGTGGCAATGGGATTATGGTTCAGAGGCCACAGAAAAACTTGGTAACATAAACATTTTCTTCCGCGACTTCAAACTTAAAAGCAAATTCAAATTTCATCTTTTATTTTCTTTATAGAACAACATATTCACATTGTAAACAAGATTTAAATTATCAGGATTCAGGCATGTATAAGCAGCTTTTGCAGCTCCAGGAATGACCAGTAAGGCTAGTAGGTAGTAATCACAAACTACGAAAATACTTATACGTTAATTATTATTATTTTTGTTTTGGAATTTAAAGAAAATTGTATTGAAAAGCCGTCAAGAGCAAATAAGATTATAGTCGATACGTATTTAGGTTACTAAATCAAGGTGATAACATCGCTAAGGCAGAGCAATCATAAACTATGCATTAACCAATGCACTTTAGGATAGTGATGTTACATCGTATAGCCATTGCTTGCTGAGTTCTTTCTTAAAATCCCTAGTTGTGGCAATTTCCCTTATCATCTTATCAAAGTCCGTAGAACCCTATTATTATCATCTTTAATTTCAGGTTCAGATCCTCTGTTCTCAGAAGCCTATTCCAACTATGTTTCTACCCCAAAACGACATCGATTTATGTACAATAGAGGATTTCATGTGGTCAGTTGACCTTTGAAAATCTTTCTGCTTTTCTCCACCCTATACACAATGCACTGAAGTAGAATTTTGAGGTCTTTTTGCTGAACATAATTAACATCAAATATTAGCAACTCATGAGACAATTTCCATCTTTGAATATGCATACAATTCCTACTGAGTAGAGCCTGGATTCTAATCCATAAGTGAACTAAGAATTGGCACTTTGGCCAAAAAAAAAAAAAAAAAAGAATTGGCACTTTAAAAATACATGTTCATGGAATTTAGATTCCAAGTTGCGGGGAGAACACGTAGTGCTAATTGGTTATGAAAGCTTCGTCTTATCCCTACTATACAACTTTATTTATCCAATGCACCATTTTTTTTTATAATTTTTGCTAGTATATTCTAGCAATGTTGATTAGTGAAATTACCTAATTTATGCTTCAAGTAGACGAATTTGTCTTTAGCTAACAAATTTGACAAATATGTTGGTAATGAGTTGATGGCGGTATTTAATACTCTAGAGTTAAGGGGAGGCCAACATCATGTGTTCCCTTGTATGATGGTTACCACTTTATAATTCTCAGGCATTGAGCTCATCAAGGAGTTGGCATTTGGTAAACTGATCAGGGGTCACTCGGAATATCAGTTATCATAAAGTATTAAAGTTTTTGCTCCATTTCCAGTTTTGACTCCAATATAACATTTCATTTTGTTCCTGAGCTTGAGTATTTGTTTAAGTGTCCATAAGATAGTGCTTCTAGGTTGTATTTTCCAATTTACCCCATGATCCTATGCATACATCTCCATTCCTAGTCCAAAGAAAATTCTTTAGTAGCATTTCAATAGCTTTGATTTGGCTGATAGGGAGAGGTAAGTTGGAGCACTAACATAAATTTGTGATGATCCTTACATGAGTTAAATAATTGTTACTCCACTTACCAATTCTTTTATAAATTGCATCATATAAACGTTAGAAATCCCTATTATTACTTGAGTGGAAATTACAAAAGCTTGATGCTTATGAATTGAGCAAGTTGTTCGCTTCAAAAGTGTTACCTATAAAGACATAGAGAGTTGACAAGGTTCTGTGATCTTGCAGTGAAAACTATGTTGAAAGATTCAGCTTGCACTACAAAAACACACCTCTTTCGAGCACCATTAAAGCAGTGAAAAGCTCTTCGATTGAATCGCCACACAGGGTATGAAGATATTAGTTTGGAAATCGACTCCGCTGACCATGAGAACATATATCGTTTTGTTTCTAGTCGAGTTTCTTTTAAGCTTATGGCTATTATAAATTGGTCCTGTAACTTAAATGTTTATTCAGAATAATTAAAATCATTTTGCTACTAATCTAGCAAGTTTAAGCTTATCAGAATATCAGGTCTAACGCCCCTCTTTGGATTGCCTCCTCACTGTTGTTAAACATACTTGATAGCTTAGCTATACCTCCTTATAATACTTGATAGCTTAGCTATACCTGACGTATATATATACAAAAACAGTTTAGATCTTTTAAAACAATCATATACCACAGGTGTTCCAATACAGAGAAAATTAAAAACTACTAGAGAAACAAAAAACTTGTCCACGCAGAGTAAAAGACCAATCGAGAAACGCCATCTACGGTAAAATATGAGGACAAGTGTCAGATCATCACAATGTGAAAAGACCGTCACGCAGATGCTCTGTCGATGATTCAATAATTTGCACTTCCGGTAGCCCTGAAATTGGAAATTGTGCTCAAGAGATGATCCGATGCTTTCTCGAAGTTAACAAATCCCATAAACCAGAAGTTATGACCGTCAACGGTGCTTATTTGAATGTACTTCTCCGATGGGTTTTCTCTCATCACCACAGGATTAACTGTTCCTATTTTATCCAACGGTAGCATAACCTGTGAAACACATTTGAAATTTTCAATTACAATCTAGAATGACATAACCAAGCAGGCGACCGACGCCTGTTTTGGTTAATTGTTACAAGTTCCTCTCGACGCGGCATATGCAACTTGCAAAATCTCCTAATGACAAACCATATCGCTTGTTCCAACTTTCCATAAAATCTTATGTTAATTAAAACCCACGAACTCATCATGTACTGAAATTCCCGAGCACTTAGCTGAAGCCAGTACATAGAACAAGGAAAATCAGCCTTTGATCTAAACCCCATGTCTAGGCTATCCTTCAATTATTAAGAAAAGCTGAAGCCAGTACATAGAACAAGGAAAATCAGCCTTTTATCTACCCCCCATGTCTAAGTTATCCTTCAATTATTAAGAAACCCACAAATATCACTAAATCACGTTAGCGTTATGTGTGTGTTCTTGAATTAAATTTACCTTATAGTAGCTCCAAGCCACCTGGCCTGATGGTGCAGTGAAGGACAAAGGACGGTCGCTGCAGAAAGCCACCCGAGCGGTCGACAAGTAGAGGGTTCCCGCTACAGGACCCGTGGTTGTTGAAAGATAACAAGCAAATGACTTTTTAAGCCTCTCGTTAGGTTCAGTTTCAAAAGACTGCTTGAACAGAGACTCAAAACCACCTTCTGTCATTGCTTTCGCCGTTAAGTTCAGCTTCCCCCAAGCAGCTTCTGAGACTGATGTCCCAGTTTTCACTGAAATTACGAATTTCAAAAAACAGAGCATAAATGAACCGCTATTTAATTAAAATCATGATCACGATTTTATTCCAAAGCGGCAATAATTACAGGAGGCAATGATTCAACTTACGATTGTGCCAGAGGTTCCGAGCGATGTTCTCGGCCTTTCTGCTCCATGTATCGAATAGGTGGATCACAGGCTGCAAAGGACTGTTGTTAGGTTTGTCTACAGGAGAGTAAACAACGTAGGGTTGCTGATAAACTTGCTGGTGTTGACCGGCGTTCCAAGAAGCTGCCTTTTGGTTGTCGGGGTGGACAGCTGGAGCTGCCGGAGGCCCCATGGTATGGGTTCCCCATTTCTTGGATTCCTCCTCCGTTGCTGGGGATGAGGAGCTCGTTGGTTGATGAGGCTCTGCAACTCTCTCTGAGGAGGGGGCTTCAGGGGTATGCGTCTCTTGAGAAGTTCCTGTCATCTCTGGATGTGATTGTATATAGACAATCAGATGTTTGAATGAGAAGAGATTGGAAGTGATTATATATAGACAAGCCGATGGCTGGCGTTCTAATTAAAGCGGCTCGATTTCCTTCGGCGCGAAGAAATGTGTGGAAACTGCCAGAAAACTCTAGAAACAAGACGAAATTCAAAAGATTTTTGTTTCTCTTCATAACATCGTGTTGACTGGTTGCTGTCGTTAAGATGAGAGAAAGGGGGAATAGCGGATTCGGATACGGTTTAGTGAGTTCCACATTCGTTAGGTAACGCGTACGCGTACGCGTGCATCCCGAGTCCCAGGTGGGAAACGCTTTTTACACTCTTTCAAACCATTGACTTGCTTAAACAATTTTCTTCTTTTCTTATAGGACAAGGATCTCACTGGTTTGTTACACTTGGTTATGTTGGCCTTTGCTGGTCTTAAAATAATTGAATCTTAAAAACGAAAGAAGAATATGGTATGGTTACTTTTATACCCAAAATCAATCTGGTTAGGACAATTAGGCAGAAAACAATTATACGAACTCTACTACCAGTTCAACTTGTATCTATCAAATCAACCAGATGAGTGTTAGGACCTTGAAAGTTAGTTGGAGGTCTTTCAACTTCCCGCTACAACTAACCATATATCTGTACTCCCCGCTTAGCCATTAAATCCATCTATAGCCCCAAGCTCTTCCGCTTATTCGTTTTCAGTGGCCTATTTCTCAGGCCAAATGAGTTACCAGCGTCTTGATCCCGATTACCCACCACCACCACCACCACCGGAACCAGCACCACCACCACCACCACCACCAGGCAAGTCCCCAAAACTATCACCTTCTTTTTTTATTATTTTTTTCTTTCATGTCAAAATTACGGTTTTCTGGATTCACTTGGAGCCTACTTGTTTTTCTTTTTCCTTTTTAGTTATTTAAAGTTATCGTTCCATTCATTCATTTATGCGACGTTGTACACATTTTGCTGCAAATTTAATTAGGGCCCCCACCGCCAGACTATCCTCCTCCAGGTTTTGCTCCACCACCTCCTCCTAGCTATCAGGGCTACTTCAATGCAGGTGTCCCTCCTCCGGCACCCCCGCCACCGCCACCTCCTCCTTCCGATGACAGGCAAGGGGATGATGGTTGCTTATCTTTCCTTAAGGGCTGGTAAGTGATTCGTATACTCATTTTCCCAGAAACTCCTACCACAATTGCTGCAAGTAGTGCTTCTTTTGTACCATTGAGCTTCCAGTGTTTACCTTGGATTTGAAGTTTCGCCCTGATAACTTGCGGAAATATTGACAAAAGTGGGAATTGTGCTCATAAAAACTAATAATGATACAATGAGTGCAATCGTTAAAGAGCTACACATTAGCTAGCTGATTGGACACAATCTTACAGAATTAAGTTTTTGCTAGGGTGCATCATTAGCGAAATCAGAAAGCAGTGCCTGAAGTAATCAACTGCATCATTTGATTATAGACATTCCTTGAGAGACTGTTTTTAGAACACAGAACAGGGAAGCTACCAACCAAAAGATAGTATTCAGGTTCAACAGACAACAAATCTGAAAGCAAGTAATTACTTTGAGCTGACTTGTAAGTTATACAAACTTGGACAATCAGTTAGAGCAAGTCATTTGACATTTTTAACACTGATTGTGAGGTAAGGGAAAGATGGTCCCCGCATAAGAAGCAAGGGATTAAAAGCCTATGTCAAATGGGCATTCTACTTGTTCCTTAATAAGATAAAAATCCTGTCATTCGGTTAACAAAATCCTGCAGGATCCATTGATTTGAACTTTTTTTTTTAATTATTCTTTTGGTTAACTTGCTTCAACTTGTTGCTTAAAACAATTGGTTAATTAATCTGCTTCAAATTCATCCTTCTCGGCTCTAATTCGTAAAGTTTGTTCTTACATTGGCAGTCTCGGCGTAATCTGTTGCTGCTTTCTCTTCGAAGCGTGCTGCGGGTAGGCCTTGATAGGATGCGCCAGTAGTTAGATGCGCGAACATTTATGATTCTCGTTCAATTCCAATTGCAATTTTACTGTTAAGAATTAAATACTGATTAATGATGCACTATCTATGAATTTGATACTTAAAGTGTCAACCCCACTTTTCCCTGAAAATAAATTTGAATGTCTGCTTTCTGGATAATTGTTTCATGTTATGTATAAATTTGTCAAGAATGATAGACATTCCAAACTAAAATCCACGGGAGCTCATATAAGAAGAATAAAAATACATGACATTAAACATAACGTGAAATTTATTAATCAATTTCATAATCAACCGTGGAATTATATAAATAAAAATGGTACTAAATTATATTTAGCATTAAATTCCTAGGACCATCATGTGGTTTGACCAACTATCACATAAACAGTTTAGTTTTAAAAACTATTCTTGATAGCCTAAACATAATTTAGTTCACTTGGCCCACAAGTGAAAGGAGGACAAATACTAGAAGTTTTAGAAGTCATTTGGCTAGAGAGTTCATGCATATAAGAATTAGTTAAGAAGTTAAAGATTCAAGAATTTTAGACAATTGATACATAATTGACACGTGCTTTAAAAAATAGTGTAGGAATGTAGCTACCTGGAATGTGGAAGATGAGAAAATGGTGGAAGGCAGTTGATAGAAACATGATTGAGAGGGCTGGAAGTTAAGTAGTTATAAGAAGTCTAGAACATGGAAGTTAAGGAAATAGTGGCAAGTAGGTAGCTAAAATGTAAGCAAGTTGCAACCATAACAAAAACTACTTAAGGGTGAGAGGATTATATATTCACCAGCATTATAAAAATGGAAGACACGACAAATAATCACAACATAACAAAAATCAATCTCCAGAAAAAACAATCAACCTATTTCAAACATATTAAGTTATTTTTTAGCTTTCTTTACATTGCAAAAACTGCACCTCATAATTTCACCAATGTTTCACCATCCGAAGGGTTTTCCAACTCTAAACATGTTTGATTCTTTTAGTCATAACTTCATCATCCGACCTCCAAATGAAGTGATTATTGAACCAAAAAATTTCTAAC